>PXOD01001052.1:0-25573 GCA_003012165.1 Paramyrothecium roridum
AGGTCGGACGACCGGAAGCTTTCGGCATCAGCAAAGCAAAAGCAAAGCTAGGATAGGCCGAAATGACCATGACTCACTCTTCTCAGAGATTCAATTTTTGCATGCCTTCTAGTCTTTTTTTTTTTTTTTTTTTTTTTGGCTCAATACATGGAGCATACCCAGCCCGAATGAGGCATCACGATCCAATTTATCCCTTTGCCGCATTTTGGTATGTTTGGTGACACTCCATTAATTGCCGGGGAAATGGACTCGACCAGCAATTCGACTCCCCACGGCTTCAGGAATGTTTGGAGGTCTAGTGACTTTGTCTTTGAGAAGTCCCTTTTTGTTGCCTAAATAGGCAATTGCACGTAGACATGCCGTGATGTGCTGAGGGCACCAGTCAGGCGGCCGCATGGCTGTCGAGGAGGCGAGTACCATTGGCACATCCTGCTCGCTCTCCCTGCCTGATTAAGCGATAATCACTCCGCATCTCGGTCTCTTGGCATCTTGAATTATTAGGACCTGCTTGGCACGACCGTAATACACACAGAAGCAGAAGTAGATCGGCATATTTTTTTAAATGGTCGGGCAACATGTGCGACATCCGTTGTTGCAGGGTAGGCAAACGTCTCTTCGACAATCCCTAAGTGGGCTACCCCATACTTTCTATCGACACTTGATCAAGAGTGCATAGCCTCTTACCATTTTCCCATCAATACCTCATAGGCTTCATTGCTGAATCCATGAAAGATGATGTTACATGTAGTAAGGTAACTAGATGGCCGGCACCTGTACGATTGGAAATGGCAGGTTTGAACCGACTGGAACAGGACGTCTCACGATCAAGTGATGTATGGAGATTCAAATGACAACTTTGCCAACGGATCTGGAGATTCTTGATCTTCTCCTTCTCCACAACGACTGTGGACTAGTGATCCAAGTTTGGAAGAACTGACGGGCTTACGACGTTGCTAGGTATCTATACTAAGCCGCTTATACATTCACCCCCCGTCCCTCCTACCGCAAGATGCTACCTTCGATTCGATCTTGCCTAGCGGATGTGAGGAGCCAAGGTTCGCTTTCCTTTATTTCCAACTTAGGCAATGTCGGGTTTGCGCTAACGTCTCTTGGTGGGGTTCCGTCTAACTTCCGAGCCTCGGCCCTGAAAGATGTGCCTCTGCCAGCGCAGCACGACCGCTTCTCCGGTACCAGGTCGGACGGCTAACTCCAATATTGAAAGTCTCGCGATTCCTGAGCGAAGACTTCTCTCTCTGGCTCCGACATAGAAATAAGAAGTAATGTGCACTAGCCTAGCAAACGTGAGTCTCAACATCAGCTCGGAGCTGCAAGTAGCGATTGAAGACCTGCAAATTGCATCGAGGTAGCCTCAATTTAATATCTCGCATGCCATTGTTGTGTGACGCAGAGGGGATTTCAGTTCTCTGCTACTTAACTCTCCACATTTCTGTTCCGATTACATATCAAGATGTTCAAACTCTGGGACTTCGTATCAAAGATTCAGACCCCAGTTACTCAATTTCGGTATCAGCGAAACCGCAGATTCTTATCTCAGCACATTCCCTCGATCATATGCGTTTTATGACATTTTTACCGTAATAGAACGGTTTAGATGTGCAGTTATGTTGTTGAGATGACGCTGAATTGAGGGATGCTTATAGCTTGCTTTAAATTGTGTCGAAAGCACTAGCTGTGATGACAGAAGTGAACCATACTATATTGCATATCAAGATGATGATTCTACTCATCATTAATACGATTGAGTTTCTCAATCTAAGCTAGCCTACATGCAGTTGCCTTTCAGTGACCATGCGAGGTTTCTTGAATGTTCATCACATCACATTTCAACGAGATGACCTGCCCCCACGGTCAGCGGCATTCCATTCCTCTTGATAAGACTAACCTCAATAACACGAAAGAAGCTGATAATAAATATGCTCTCTAAGCAAGGTGTATTTAGGTGCATCTGCATGGCTTTGTGAATCACGGAAGCAACCCTTTCCTACCTCAATCTGCAAATTTGCGTTGTTTGATAGGGACAAATTGCACATATCGGATTCTTCTGGCAAATTGGCTTCCATGACTGTTTAATAACGACTTATTTTCCTTGTTACGGCCAATAGTTCCCAATCAGAGATAGAGATTTGAGTTTCTTCATTATTTGCTCTTTTCTCTGCTCCTGAACACTTGAATCGTGTCAAATAGATGGATATCTCTTGGCAATTACGCAGACAAGTTTCGAAATGATCGTGCATGGTGATCCTTTACGGTATTGACTAGATATAATAGCTAAATTTTCCCAGCAAATTATTTACCAGATCAAGACGGCGATGCGCACCGTATCGTTAAAAAAGTCAAAGCATGCAGGATTTCCATTTGCTGTTTGTTGATAGTCTGCCGTGAGTCTCAATACTCCAGTGCATTCTCAAGTGAAACATGTTGACAGGGCCACGCTTGCCGCTTCTCCCTTGATTACCACGTCTACCAAGGGCGTGCCGCCTTGCAGACTCCACATTTCCCTAATGATTCATGTCACCCAGGCCTTACAGATGACCTTCAGACAATGAGTGGGCCATGAACCTGTAAGGGATGACACGTATCTCCAGCTCGAGGCGAGTTTGAGCACACAGGTGCATCTTCTAGAACCAAAAAGGTTGATATCATGCTGTATAGACTTCTCCATATGCCAAAACATGATTGTGAGTAGGCTTCCATATTGATGAGGAGACCGGTAGTTGACTCCTTTTACAAGTTGGAAGACTCTAAAAAGGGACTCCGTTCCAGAAGTAAACATCGAAATGAGTGCGGATGCTGTCACCCGCGTTTTTGACCCCCACATCAAAAGAATCCTACATGTTGTAAGGGAATGGGTGTTTGTGTTTCATGGGATACAGGCGAGATCGTGAAGACATGGGCAATTGGATGGTAGCAAAGGCCCTCCTGAGTCGTTTATTTGTCTCGAATTGGATCCAAAACCTCCGCTAGTCAAAAACCACAGAGATAACCGACCAACTTAGTCATGGAAGGTCCTTTGACGAGCGATGTGCGATGGACGTGATATTGAAGGCCCTTACCATTACCGATTTGCTGACCAAATTGGGTTGGACCCAAAAGCTGCGATTCAATGTACTTGAACCGTTTCCTAGTATTTTCCGATGGAGATTCAGTGGAGGCGCACTTGCGGTGGTCTAAGCAACGTGTGAGACAAAAAGCGATCGTTCACAGATCTCAAGTCTGTCCAAGTTCTCTTCCACGACAAGTCAAAGAAATGCTTGATGACGAGGAATAGCTAGATCTACATATCAACTTTATCTTGCCTAACTAACGGTGTCCCTGATTGACGGCAAATCGGCTTTGCAAATAACTGGCTTGGTAGTAATCGTTTGAGAAATGGTAATTGCTCGGGAACACGGAAAAATGTTATCAGTGATTGGACTATGAGCTAGGCCACTTGAAGGCATGCCGTAGACTTCGTTTCGGTCGTCACTCGACTGAGCTTCTTATGTTCACCAAGATTCTGCTGTCCATTGACTAGAGGCGCTGTTACGAACTACGAACGGCAGCATACGATTACCCAATCGTTGAGTGAAGAAAAGACCGGGTCCTACCAGCTGACTAGACATTGAAACGTGCTGTAGGATGGAAGAAACCCCGTTGTGAGCCTCGTTGGGTCGCTAGCTTCCCTCTGCCGCCGGCAGCACTGGTGCTTGGCAAACCTGGATGGAGGTCCTGCAGTCACAAGCACTCTTTGGGCGCCGGGGTAACGGTTACGAGGCATGTCTTGCGAACCGGAATTCTCTCCCGAGTCAAGCGAGGTCCAGGAAATGAAATTCCCAACTCATGGATGCAAACTCAGCTGGAGCACTACGATGGACTGTCTTAGTCATGTTCGGTTGATGGTTCTCTTATTGCAAGTTTTGTTCGGCCTTAGAAGCCATATCCGAGGGAACACGAGACGGGGGCTTGCCTCCCAATCCATGTCTCTAGTGTGGGGTTGTTCTGCATGATCGCCATTCCCCCATGTGCTGTGCTCCGTCATTGGCTGCGTTAACAGTGCAACTCACGTCAGTCGATGGTTTCGGTACGGGTCTCCCCCACTCGGCAGCAGGTGGCTACGCATCGCTTCCATTATCTACATCTCGCATGGCGTATGATAATCTTTCCAGGCTCCCTCCCCTCACCCAAAGACATCTGCTACAAAGCAGGTTTCGCACCACATTCACCCGCTAAGGAGTGCTTCCAGGGTTTTTTGTCCAACTCTTCATCCGGTTTCGTAATGGGCTGCGTCTTCCCCTAAGCCCTTAGGTCCTGACTAGCATTGCCCTCCACATATGAAAGAAGGTTTCTCAAGAAACTCACCTGTTCCCCGCTTCCCCGCCTTCTGAAAGCATCTCTTCTGATACACTCACTACTCTGCTCTGTTCTACTGTTTACAGGAGAGACTAGAAGAGTAAGGCCTTACCTGCTGCCCAAGGCAGGTGCTATCTCTGACTGTATCTGGTAGTCTTAAGAAAGAATCCCGTACCTTTGAAAGGTTCCATTATATCGAAGAATGGCTCCGTCGGCAGTAGCTACCACCCAGTCTGAGGCTCAGCCCAGTGCTGCGGTCAAGTTGCCCCAGCATGCCAGCACCCAATCTACAGAACCGGAGTCAGAGATGGAGTGTCAGCTATCAACTCTGAGCCGTGGTCCTAATCCACTAAGAGGTGCGAAACCAACCCATCGTTCGCCCTCCATCCATTTTGTATTCTGATCGCGAAATGCACCTGCTGACAATGCTTTCTGTGGTCGTATTGCAGGCATTCCTACCTTTGTGTCATTTCAAGAACATCGCAAGCACATATGCATCCACATGGCTGCCGTGTTCCGCAATTGGGCCCGTAATGGCTTCACGGAGGGCATCTCAGGACATATTAGCGTTCGTGATCCTGAGTTTCCTGACTGCATTTGGATGAATCCCATTGGCAGACACTTTTCTCTGCTCAACGGATCCGATATGCTATGCTTGAGAATCAGCGATGGTGAAATTATTGGCGGTAATCGTGTAAGTGCAGTCCTTTGTTTCGCTGGTATTCCGTTTCATCCACTGGCACCCAACTGCCTCGCCGGCTTCAAGGTTTCATTCTTTAACAATTACTAAATGGCACTCACAGAACCGTCCTGCCAACAACCCAGGCTACTACATTCACTCTGAACTGCACAAGGCTCGGGAGGATATCCATGCCATTTGCCACGCCCATACCATAGCTGGTCGTGCTTGGTGCGCCTTTGGCAAGCCACTAGATATGATCACCCAGGATATCTGCGATTTGTACGGCGTGCTTGCCGTCGACACGGAATACGCCGGCATAGTTACTGCCGAACAGGAAGGTCAGCAAATTGCCCGTGCGCTTGGCAAACGCGGCAAAGCTGCATTGTTGATGAACCATGGCCTCATTTCCGTTGGCCATACTGTTGATGAAGCCGCCTTCTTGATTGGCCTCGTGGACCGCAGCTGCGATATTCAGCTCAAGGTCGAAGCCGCGTGCGCCGGCAATCCCGAGCTGAAGAAGAAGATCATTCCTCATGAACTGGCTTATAACAATTATCTTATGGCCGGCGAGAAACATTGGCTTTATGAAGAGGCTCAGCCGGATATTCAGATGGAGATTGAGCTAGCTGGCGACATCATCTCTGCTGGCCTAGAAAACCTTCAGTTGGATGTTCCCGTGTGAGTTTTTGGCGGTGTCGGGTTCTATCCTTCTACGTTTATGACAGCTCATATTACATCCTGCATCATGAAGAGGGCATTCTTTTGTACCTGTCCGCATGAGAAGGCACCTACAGGATGATACCCGTCATGTCCCTGGCTCTATGCTGTAAATAAAGGATTCACATGTGGTGCCACGATTGCGGCAGTCTGTTTCGACTTCCAGTCCAAAGGGTTTGAGTTTGGAAAAAACTTGACAAGAAACGATAGCAAACTACCGGCTGTTTCTCAGTTCAAGCTTTGCAGGCAATTTATAGCATCCGGTGTGACGTGTCGCTCGGGAGAGCAACTTTGTAGGGTCTTACCCTTCAGTGTAAAAGATCCCTTCCTAAGCTGCGTCAACAACAAAAAAATTTCGTGAGCTCCGAGTATGAAAGTCTCAGTGGTGTCGCCTGATGACGTCCAATTCGGCCCTGGTAAACAAGACATTGGCCAGGGAACGACAACCAAGGATACAGCTTTGTTTCACCCTAGCCACTCGGCTTGCCACTCATTCAAGCAAGCTAACGTGGCTGGTAGATGGAATTGGGGTTTGGGCTAGATTATAGCAGTTTTATTGTTCTGGTGTGACCACCTTTACTCCCCTTTCCCTTCACGTCGGCGATCTTGGACAAGGGAGAACTTAACCTAGGGCAACGACAAGGGGCAGTGGAGAAGGGGTGGCTGAACGCAAATTGCCCATACAGACTGCATATGCCCTTGATCGGGTTTGAGTGTTGTCTGTTGGTGCCTTGATGTTCCTTTCCTGTCAATTGACATGAGTCAACCGTTTCCTAGGCCACCTGTTGGCTGTTCAATGACAACGTCGTCCTGGAGGCGAAGCGACCCGGATGTATCTCAAACAGCTTTGACTCAGTCTCAGCTGCTGATCACCCAGAGGCTGTCGCCAGTAGCTCAGTATGGTCTAGAACCTGCTTGGATCACCCTTAGAGTGTTATGCAGAAACCTGTGTGTCGTTGTTTGCTTGCTATATACCCGAACAGGCCTTGTTGAATAAACGATCCAGTTTCTACTTGGATTCAACACCGATTTTCTTCATAGCCCAACTCTTGTCTCCCTCCTTCCTTGCCCTTTCTCCTGCTTTAAGCGGTAAATCTTCAACTACTACCGCCATGGTCTTCACATCCCCCGCCTACGTCAACAAGCTTCCATACGAGATTCCTGCTAATGTCCCGGTTCATAGCTTCTTGTTTAGCAAATCCGGCCAATACGGGCGCTATCCAATAGACAAGTCTCTGCCGCCTTTCACGTGCGGAATCACCGGCAAAGCATACTCTGCCGTCGAAGTCAAAGAGCGCATTGAGCATTTAGCCTCTGCTCTGGCCACTGAGCTAGGGTTTGAAGTGGACAAGGGAATAGATTTGGACAAAGTTGTTGGCATTTTCAGCGTTAATACGGTAAGACTGGTATGCAATTGGCAAAAGCTATTCAACGATTCTGATGCCTTCATTACCAGATTGATACACTAACGGCATCGTGGGCCACTCATCGTCTCAATGGCGTCTCGAGTCCTATAAGCCCTTCATACTCGGTAGGGGAGCTCACTCGTCAACTATCCACTGTCAAGTGCAAAGCCCTCTTTACTTGTGCACCACTGTATACTGTTGCAAAGGAGGCAGCAGTTGCCGCCGGTTTGCCTGTCGAGCACGTCTATCTGCTTGATATCCCCGAAAAGGCGTGTAAAGGTGCTGCAACACCCGCTGGTGTCAAGACACTTGACCAGCTTGTGGAGCAGGGCAAGAATTCCAAACCTTTGTCCGAGCTCAAATGGTCCAAAACCCAAGGTGCTTCTCAAATTGCCTACCTCTGCTCTTCGAGCGGTACTTCTGGCTTACCGGTAAGTCTTGGGATCACTGCTTTGAAGGTTGACCATTTTTCTAATAACATCATGCAGAAAAACGTGAAAATCTCACACCGCAATGTAATTGCGAATGTCATTCAATCCTTTTCGTACGAGCTGAACTACAAAGGCAAGGTACCGGAAACGAGCCTAGGCGTGCTCCCGCTCAGTCACTGCTACGCCCTAATTGTAACTGGCCACTTGAGCGTCTATCGGGGCGATGGCCTTGTTGTCCTCCCCGGTTTCGACCTTTTGGATGTTCTCACCTCCATTCAACAATTTAGAATGGGCCGACTATGGATGGTTCCTCCCATGGTTGTTGGTATGATTAAAGCTTCTGCAATCGCTGCAAAGTACGACTTGAGTAGTGTTCAAACTGTCGTTGTAGGAGCGTCTAATCTCACTCAGGATGTCAAGGACCAATTCAAGAAGATATTCAACCACTGCAACCTTGTGCAGGGTTATGGCCTCACAGAAGCTGCTGTCGTTGTCTGCTTCCAGAACCCTCATGACACCATGGAAGGGGCTTGTGGTCATATTTTCCCCGGCTACGAGGGTCGTTTAGTTGATGCTGAGGGCAATGAAGTTCTTGGTTACAACAAACCTGGCGAGCTTCACCTACGCTCGCCGTCGGTTATGCTGGGGTATCTCAACGATGAAGCAGCAACTAAGGAGGCCATTTCAGAGGATGGCTGGCTTCGCACAGGTGACCTGTTCGAATTAAGGCAGAGTGAAAAGGGCAACGAGCATATGTTCATTTTGGATCGCCTGAAGGAGTTGATCAAAGTTCGTGTAAGTGACGATCCCCGACTTATGATACATCGAGAACGATCTAACTCACGTGTTCAGGGCATTCAGGTGTCTCCTACAGAGCTTGAGACCTGCCTCGCCCGTCATCCTTCTGTCGCGGATAATGTTGTGGTACCGATTCCCAATGAAGCTGCCGGTGAATTACCCATTGCTTTCATTGTACGGACAGCCGAAGGCAAAAGCAAGGATGAGAAATCACTGAAAGAAGAGATTCACTCTTATTTCGATAGCAATGTGGCCGACTACAAGCGGTTGGCTGGCGGTATTGAGTTTGTCGACGCTCTACCCAAAACAGCAGCCAACAAGACCCAAAGAGGCACGATGAAGCAAATGGCAAAAGCCATCTACGAAACCAACAGGCCCAAAGCTGCACCAAAGGTGCTCCAGTCCTTTCAATTTGATTCAGACGATGATGAAAGCGACGAAAACGAAGCATAGTTGTATTTGTTGGTGGTCAAACGACTCACTTCTTCTATATCTTTCTTCTTGTTGTTCCATTTGAGATACGGTTGATAGATCACTTACTACATACCAGATCATAGCATAATGTGCTAAATCACTTCTGATACGTTTGCCTCGAGGAGAGTATTCAACTATTTGCCCACGTTATCGGCCACAAACGAGATCTTCAATGGGATTTGATCCATCGATACGCAAGATCCTCTGCAAGATTTGCACCAGTGGATGACCGAACTGATCGTTCTTTGTTCCCAGTCGGTAAGAAACAGTGGTTCAATTGGGCCATCGCGGTGCGACTTAGTGGAAGACGTAAAAAGTCCTGAGGCCCATCAGCCGTGAAAATGTGAATAGGTCGGCTCAAGCCTAGTACCTCCTCCTTGTAAGTAAATTGAAGTAACTACTCACACTAGTGTGCCAGATCAGTGAGCACGTTGTGAAAGCCAGCTCCAGTTGACTACACCTGACAAAGAGGGCATCCGCACAAACCGATCGGGGAAATGTGTTCGCTACATGACTTGTTTGGCCACCAGGGTTCGCACGTTGTCAAAGTTCGCCATTTCTTCAATGCCACTTTACAGCCCTCGACCTTAGGGCTCTTAGCTCGATGCCGTGCGCGGGATATCATACTTTACATGTTCAACGCAGATACGCGGGTCCAGCTCACTCCATTCTTTGGATTGTTTTAGTATTCGACTCTACGATATCATTGCTCTTCTCAGGTAGCAGCGTTATTGATTTTACGCTGTCAGAAGAGGCTACCGTACGACGCAGTCCAATCCCGGCTGCGACCTTGCTACGCCTGTGGCCCCTTCAAATGCGCCTGGAGGAACCGTTTGGTAAGAGGTGACCTACTTCATAACCATCTCCGCCCTCTTTGATATGCCTGTGATTGCACAAAATGGTTGAAACGCTCCAAACTTGCGTTCATTTTGTGAACAACTCTGGAAGTTGCATCTGTGCCTTTTACGACGTTCAGGCCTTGGATTCGAGGCTACAATAAGCTTTCACGGCTCGATGGACAAGCCTTCTGCTTCCAAGACAGGGTGCCATGTACAGCTTTGCGCTCAAACATACACATATCAGCACGATGTCATGGTGAAACTTCAGACCACGGGGTCGGGTGGGATTAGAGTACCAGGTGCTTCCAACATCATAGGAGCCATGTCGAGATTCTTGGGGAGGAATCTGATTTCGGTTCAACAAAAGATTGGGAAGAAGCTCGCGATGAATGACCTAACAGATGTGCTCCATAAGTTACAGGCGCAAACCACGAGTCAGCAGAAGAATATTTATGGCTGGTAAGGCCCCTAGCGACGTACTCATGCCAAAACCAACCCTCGTCACCAAATCGGCACTCTCCCGGTAGATGTCCATTAACGTTAGACCCACCTGTTCGTTGATCGGTAACTCATAATGGAAGGGTGAGAACTAGCTAGGGGAGGGTGCTTCGGTGCTTGATGGCGCGGCCCCGAGTTCAGCCCTGTGTCAACCGCCTCGTGTAATCTGTTGCACTCACCAAATCTGCCCTCAAGCGGGACGTCCGGTCTTCAGCTTCTTCTCCATAGATTCCATGAGATTTTGGGGTGAGCAATACACACGGGATAATGGTAAGAAGAAACCAGCGAGTTACCTTCTCCTTCATGTCATGGATGTGCCCTCTTGATGCTGACCTGTTCACCCCCCGCCCTTGGACTGTAGCTCGACCAATAAGCGTCTCAACCCTAGAGACACCCCTTTAATTCTTTGTCGCAAAACCTCAGCTTTCCTCACTTTTTGCCCCAAGCCGCTACAGAAAGCTGGTGTCCTCACCGGCGAGGAATGCCAGGGAACTCATTGGAATACCACAGCGATGCGCTAGTCGCCCGGTCAAATTACGTGAGCTGGGCCATTGGTTGTGCGATGGGCCGCTACACCGGTCATATCTCTGTAAGGTTTGTTAATCTTCAACGTCTTGATGCATAATCGTACTTGTTTGTCAACATCTATCATCTGCGTCTCTGGATATACTGTGTTTATCAGGGGCATCTTGGCTCCTCCCTCCTTTGACTCGCGGATATCCCTTGGTGTTTTTGTCACTTTGGAGGCAAATGCAGCATGCTTTATTCACACACAACGGTTATCTAGTGCTAGCTGCGGAAGCGGAAGCGGAAGGCTAAATCCGATCTGTCTCTGAAGTATAACGGAACCTTTTATTCTTACAACTACTCATTCGGACGTTCAAGCTGCCAAGCCTAGACTCATGAAAGAAAATGCAGAATCAGAACATTGCGGCTATTGTCAATCTGACACATGCTTCTCCGATGGAGAAGTCACAGGTGAACGCCTGACACCCTTAAATGCCAGGTTTGGTGCTAGTTGCCTAATCGGCCTGATTACTGCATTCCTCCCTTCTACCAGCACCACAAAAATGAAGTCGCATCATTGCCAGCACGGAGAAGATGAGACAAGGGTATGGATGAAGGAAAAAAAGGTTTCGAATTCAGATGTCAAGAAGGATTCCAGATGACCCCATCAATTGCTCTTACCAAATTCTTCCATGACTCCCCTTCCATCCTTGGCCCTTTTTGCTATATTGAAGGCCCAAGTTTTGGCTCAGGATCTGCGGATTGTCGGACCATCTTGCCACGAGGGACGGCTCGTTAGCACAAGGGGCTCGAGGCTAGGATGGCGGAATGCGCACCGACTGAGCTGGTCTTTGAGTTAGTTGTCCTCAATTCAAGAAAAGGCCACTTCATGGCGTTGAGTTCTTATGTGTATCTGCGATTTTCTACCTGCGTAGGGTCATGGGTTCTGGAAGGAGGCAATCATTATGGACCATGATCACGGCATCAATTTTTATGGTCTTTGTGTATTGGAACATGCCAGGTTTCCCTTAAGATGTGTGAGATGGCGACCGTACATTGTTTCTAATGGTAGCCACCCCCCATATCATCCAGCTTTGTTCCTTCGAACAATTGTTGCCCTGCTGTTACCAATTTGGCCCCCTGTCTAGGTTCTCATGGGGTGTAGATGGGGCAGTACGGATCTTACAGCCGAATATGTCTACTTAGACATGCCAGCGCCAAAAATCGGATTCTCCTTCTTCTCCTGCCACTTCTTAATCTGTTCAATCCTTCTCTCACACACATACTGACACTCTCTTCGACGCTGTGTGTGCGCGTCCTACTCTCCCAACTCTGTTTTCATGGATCGTTTATTCAGAAGCTGAATATCCCCTTGCATCGCGACACATCTTTCACTACGGCATTGTACCTACAGGAGGGCATACTACCACCGTCTCTACAGCTCTTCTTCCATTCAACCATTCGCAACAAAATTGCCGACGAGTTCAACACATAACAGGCAGCACACAAGCAGAACATAATGGCCGTCACAAATGGCTTTGTTGGTGATGTCCCGGTCACCAACGGCTATTCTTCAAAAACATCACAACCAGACAGCAGTCCCGAGCCTATTGCAATTGTGGGCATAGGTCTTAAATTACCTGGGAATGTTGAGAACTCCGAAGATTATTGGGACTTGCTTGTCAATGGCAAGAATACAAACCGTGCGATTCCAGATAGCCGCTTCGGTGCCAAGGCATTTAAGAGTAAATCTGGAACGCCCGGTACCTTGAAGAGCGTGCACGGTCACTATCTTGACTGTGATATAGACAGGCTTGATGCCTCATTCTTCTCGATGAGTAAAGCAGAAGTCGCAAGGCTTGATCCCCAATCAAGGTTATTGCTAGAGGTCATCTATGAGTGTATGGAGAGCGGCGGCCAAAGCCACTGGCGCGGGCGCAAGATTGGCTGCTATGTAGGTGTATTTGGTGAGGATTGGTTAGACATCAACGCAAAGGATCCTCAATACCTGGGTATGCATCGTATTCTCGGCTACGGCGATTTCGCTCTATCGAACCGTGCGTCATATGAGTATGACTTGCGCGGACCTAGGTGAGTGCTCATCTCAAGGACAACGCAATCGCTGGGGCATTGAAGCTAACAACCATCTTTATAGTATGACCATTCGCACTGCCTGTTCTTCATCCTTAGTGGCGCTTCACGAGGCCTGCGAGGCCGTATATAAGGGCGAGTGTGAAGGTGCAATCGTTGCTGGTACAAGCTTGTTCCTTTCACCGACGATGACAGTTGCGCTTCATGAGCAAGGAGTATTGTCACCCACAGGCTCCTGTAAGAGCTTCGATGCGAAGGCAGACGGATACGCTCGAGGTGAGGCCATCAACGCAATTTACGTTAAGAAACTCAGCGACGCCTTACGGGATGGCGATCCGATCCGTGGTGTCATTCGCGCCACATCGACCAATTTTGACGGCAAAACGCTCGGTATCACGAATCCTAGACTCGAGGCTCACGAGGAGCTCATGCGCCGTGCGTACAGCGTCGCTCGCCTGAACCCCTCGGACACGGCCTTCGTAGAGTGCCACGGAACTGGCACTCCCGTAGGTGACCCGACCGAGACGGGCGCGGTAGGCAAAGTGTTCTGCGACAGAAAGGGTCTATACATCGGTTCGGTAAGTGGCACTTCCATCTTAATGATAGCCTGAGAAAGAAACCAAGGACCAAGCTAATAGATTCCAGGTGAAACCTAACGTGGGCCATGCAGAGGGTGCTTCGGGTCTTAACAGCTTGATTAAGGCCGTTCTTTCTTTAGAAAATAACACTATCCCCCCCAACATTAACTTCTCCGATCCCAGTCCCAAGAGTCAGTCCTTGCTGTTCTTTCATCTGAAAGCTTGAGAATCTAACTCTGGCACAGTTAAATGGGACAAGTTTGGGTTCCAGGTGCCCGTTACGGCTACACCTTTCCCCAAGGATCGAGCTGCTCGTGTCTCGGTAAACTGCTTCGGCGTGGGCGGTGCCAATGCGCACGTAAGTCTGGGCTAGCAATGCATGCCATCGAATTTGCCATCGCTCATGAATATGTTCATAGGTCATCGTTGATGCCGCAAAGCCATACGTTCAGAAGCAGATTGCAAACATCCCAGATGTTGGCAAGCAGCTTTTCGTCTTTTCTGCTCACCATCAAGATTCTCTGCAGCAAAGGGCGGCCAGGGTCTTCGAGTACGCTGAGAAGCATCAGGATCGTCTGGCCGATATCGCGTACACTCTCGGCTGCCGCCGAGAGCCCCTGGCGCACCGTGCCTTTGCTGTAGTTGACGGAACCTGGCCCCCTGAAATCTCACCAGTACTTCGAGCCAAGGATGCCCCTGCTGTGAACTTCGTATTTACAGGCCAAGGAGCCCAGTGGGCTGGTATGGGCGCGGATCTTATGACCAGTTACCCCAGCTTCTTGGAGGACATTCGAGCAATGGATAAATGTCTCCAGGGCTTGCCTTATCCGCCCCCCTGGACCATTGAGGGTAAGTTGGCTAAGAATTTGTTACTGGGAGAAGCTAATGAGAACTTCACAGAGGAGTTACAAAAGCCTAAGGAGGATAGTAGAATTCAACAACCTGAATTCTCTCAGCCTATCTGCACGGCATTGCAAGTTGGTCTTGTAAATCTGCTCAGGGCGTGGGGGATCCGCCCGGCTGCTGTTGTCGGCCATTCCAGCGGTGAAATGGGAGCTGCCTACGCCACCGGTGCTCTTACACTCGAGGCTGCAATCACTATTGCCTACTACCGTGGCCAAGTGACTCAACAGTACGGCCGTGATGGAGGCATGGCTGCTGTTGGGCTGGGTCGTGCTGACGCCACCCCTTACCTCAAGGCAGGCGTTGTGATTGCCTGCGAAAACAGTCCCAAGAACGTGACCTTGTCGGGTGACAACGACAGGCTTGATGAAGTTCTTGAGCAGATCAAGACTGACAAGCCTGACTGCTTCGCCCGTCGGCTCCGCGTCGAGCGCGCCTATCACTCACACCACATGAAGGAGATTGGCGATATCTATGAAAAACTCCTCGAGAACCTGCCCAAAGACGCCAAGCCTTCGGTGCCCTTCTATTCCAGTGTGACGGCCAAACAGATCAAGCGTGCCGGCAACCTAGGTCCTTCGTACTGGCGGGAGAACTTGGAAAACCCCGTGCTCTTTGCGCCTGCTGTAACACTGATGCTGCATGCCGCGCCGACTGACAGCCTCTTCCTCGAGGTTGGCCCTCATTCAGCTCTTGCGGGCCCTCTTCGTGACACCTTCAAATCCGTCCAGCTCCCCACTGCCGCCAGCTACGTCGGCACGCTTATCCGGAACAAGAGCGCCACGGAGTCGATGCTGAGCACTCTCGGTCGTCTGTTCCAGGAAAACGTGCCGCTCGATCTGTCGCTCGCCACGCCTGGCCGTACAGTCCTAACTGATCTTCCCAACTACGCTTGGAAGCACGATACTGTCTACTGGAACGAGAGCCGTGTCGCGCGTGAGTGGCGCCAGAGGAAGTTTCCTCCCCACGAGCTCCTGGGCCTTCGAACCATGGAGTCGGATGAGGTTGAGCCGAGCTGGAGGAACATGCTGCGCCTTGACAACGTTCCCTGGGCCCGTGACCACAAAATTCAGGAGGACATTGTTCTTCCTGCGGCAGCCTACATCGCCATGGCCGTTGAAGCTGTGCGTCAGCTACAAGGCGGCGACGAGACTGACGCAACTCTTCGACAGATCGACATCAAGTCCGCACTTGTGCTACGTGAGTCCCAAGACCACGAAATCATTACCCATCTGCGTCCGCTCCGCCTGACTAACAGCCTTGATTCTGTGTGGTATGAGTTCTCAATTTCTTCTTACAACGGCAGCAACTGGATGAAGCATTGCACCGGCCATGTTCGACCTGGTAAGGATGCCATCACCAGCACCGAGGATGTCAGCCCCATGCCTCGGCTTGTGTCTACTGCCGGTTGGTACCGGGTCATGAAGAAGGTCGGTCTCAATTATGGGCCTGAGTTCCAGATCATGGACAATATTACTGCGAGTCCCGGGAAGAACAAGGCCTCTGCCAGCTTGAAGAACCGTGAGCCCGGGACGGATGTTGCCTACTATCCACTTCACCCTTCCATTATTGACCAGGTTCTCCAAGCCTTCACCGTTGCCATCGCCGATGGAATGACCCGTCAATTTACCAAGCTGTGTATTCCACGGTACATTGACTCTATTTATATAAACAAGGGCTCTCCGGAGATGCGACTAGGGGTGACTGGTAGCGCCAGTGCCACTGGTGCCATCCGTGGTGCCGCAACTATCAAGGCAGGCGACGAGCTCATCCTCAACCTGACTGGTGGCGAGTTCACTCCATTGGAGGATGGAGATTCCGGTGAAGGCTCTGAGCCTACACCTGCGGCTGTGCTCAACTGGAAGGCCGATGTCGACCTTGCTACTCCCAACAACCTGATTCGTTCCATTCGGAGTGCTCGAGAGGATGGTCCAAAGCTAGAGAGGTTGTCACTTCTCTTAATGCTCGATACTTTACGCCGTGTTCAGGGCATCGACGCCGCCGAGCATCTCGGCAAGTTCCGCCAGTGGCTCAGCGCTCAGCGCACCATTGCCGCCGACGGCAACTTTGAGCACGTTGCTGACAGCAGCCGCCTCGTCGGGCTGGATGAAGCCAGTCTGGAGGCTGAGATCAAGTTGACTGAAGCCGAAGTCTCTGAAGGTGACGCCGCAGGTGTAGCGAAGGTGATTTCTCGCCTTGCTTCGAATGTCGAGGCCATATTCAAGGGTGAGATGAACGTCGACGAGTTGCTCGCTCAGGACGGCGGCCTTGACAGCATGAGCAGCTTTATGAACTCTAGATGTAACTATAGCGAGTACCTGGCTCTTCTGGGTCACGCGAACCCTACCATGAAGGTCTTGGAAATCGGCGCAGGCAGGATGGGTATGACCGCTAGTGTTCTCCGTGGTCTGATCGGCAGCGACGGCGAGCGCATGTACGTCCGCTACGCGTACACTGATGCTTCGGATAAGTCTTTCGAGGCTGCGCAAGAGCGCTTCAAAAACTACGAGAAGATTGAGTACAAGGTTCTCGACATTACCAAGGATCCCCTGGATCAGGGTTTCGAGGCGGAAACATACGACCTTGTCGTTGCCTGCAATGCAAGTCAACTCCCCACCAACTAATAGTGTATATTTAAGCTAACAAAGGAAATGAAAATAGTCGCTTCACGAAACCACTAGCATCCAGGAGAGTCTGCGCAATGTTCGCAAGCTGATGAAGCCTGGTGCTCGCCTCCTGCTTCAAGAGCTAGACCCTGCCTTCAAAGTCTTCAATTTTATCAACGTAAGGCTCCGCTCGCACGCTGCTTTTCCGGGATCACTAACAGGCGATAGGGATTCCGCTCCGAGTGGTGGGTCGGTGCTGCCGACGGACGCACTGAAGCTCCATACATCGACGCCGGCCGATGGGACACTGAGCTCCGAGCTGCCGGCTTCTCTGGTAACGATGCCGTTGTCTTCGATGACTACCACCCCTACCACATCAACGCCAACATCATCTCCACTCTTAGCAGTCCTTGTCAAGCTCCAGGTGAAGTTGTAATCCTGACCAAGGTTGAAGATGGGCCGGCGAAGGCTCTCAGCGATCTACTCGCCCAATTGGGATTCACCGTCTCTACGGGCACCCTAGCTGATGAGCCTCGTGCTGGCGCCGATGTCATCTCACTGCTTGACCTCGAGAAGCCCTTCTACTATGCCATGTCAGCTGAGGAGATGCAGGAATGGCAAGGCTATATTGGCAAGTTCCCAGCTGACAAGGCCCTGCTCTGGGTTACCGGCCACGCCCAGGTTGGCACCAGGGACGCACGCTACGCGACGACAATCGGTGCTACTCGCAACATCCGATCCGAGCTCTCCCTTGACTGGGCCACTCTTGAGATTGATCTAAGCGCCTTCGAGGCGGAGAGTGTCGCCCTTGTGTTCGAGAAGTTCCGGAACCGCACCAAGGGTCTCCAATTCGACCCTGAATGGGAGTATGCTCTGGTCGACAACCAAGTCCTCATTCCTCGCTACCAATGGATCGATATGGCCCTCAACAGCCTGGACAGTGCTGGCGAGGGACCTCGTAAGCTGGAAATTGCCCGCATGGGCCAGCTGCAGACCCTTCAGTGGGTGGAGGACCTGCCCGTTGAGCTCAAGGAGAACGAGGTCATCGTTGAGCCTCGAGCGATCGGCATGAACTTCAAGGATGTTCTCGTTGCCATGGGCATTGTGGAAGGCTACAAGCCCGGTTTGGGTATCGAGTGTTCCGGTGTCGTTAGCAAGGTTGGCGCCAATGTGACGAGCCTGTCCGTAGGTGATCGGGTCATGACCATCGGCCACGGCTGCTTCACGACTAGCTTCGTGACCGAAGCCAATCTCGTCACCAGGATCTCCGACAAACTAAGCTTCGAGGAAGCCGCCACTATCCCCTGCGTGTATGCCACCGCCATTCATGCCCTGATCAACCTCGGTGGCATGGCTGAGGGTGACAGCGTGTTAATTCACTCAGCCTGCGGCGGCGTCGGTATTGCTGCGATCAACGTTGCTCAGATGATGGGCGCAAAGATCTACGCTACCGTTGGTAACCCCGACAAGGTCCAGTACCTCGTTGACAACTTTGGCATTCCTCGTGAGCATATCTTCAACTCGCGTGACTCGTCCTTCTACGGCGATCTCATGACTGCCACCAACGGCCGCGGTGTCGACCTGGTCCTCAACTCGCTGTCTGGAGAGCTCCTCCACGTCTCGTGGAAGTGTGTTGCTCAATTCGGCAAGATGCTCGAGATTGGAAAGCGTGACTTCATTGGTAAGGCCCAGCTGGGCATGGACATCTTTGAGTCCAACCGTTCTTTCCACGGCATCGACATGTCACAGATGGCTGTTGAACGCCCTGATGTTTGTCAAAAGTGAGTATACTTCTTCATTCTTGTAAGGCTTTTCACAATACTAATTTAATCACCAGGATCCTTATCCAGTTCAACAAGTACTATGACAGCGGCAAGATCAAGCCAATTACCCCCATGAAGACTTTTGGCGCGACCGAGGTCATCGATGCCTTCCGCTACATGCAGAAGGGTCAGCACATCGGCAAGATTGTCGTCACCATGCCTGAGAACGCATCTGATCTCGAGGTCACCTCCAAGCCCCAAATTGCCAAGTTTCGCGCCAATGCCTCGTATCTCCTGGTCGGTGGTTTCGGTGGTCTTGGGCGCTCGGTCTCCAACTGGATGGTCCAGAATGGCGCTCGCCACCTCATTTTCTTGTCTCGTTCCGCTGGTGATTCCGAAAAGGATCAGATCTTCATCCGAGAACTCGAAGCGCAAGGCTGTGTTGTGCAGACCATCAAGGGCAGCGTCACCAAGATTGACGATGTCAAGAGAACCGTCGCAGAGGCCGGCAAGCCTGTTGCTGGTGTCTTCTTAATGACCATGGTACTGAGGGATCGTGCCATTTCCCAGCTCACCCACGATGACTGGTTCGAGGCCGCCAACCCGAAGGTGGAAGGGGCCATCAACCTGCACGAGGCTCTGAAAGACATCAGCCTTGACTTCTTTATCCTGTTCTCATCTATCTCTTATGTCGTGGGTCAGATTGGCCAGGCGAATTACTCTGCTGCCAATGCATTCTTGGCGGCCTTCACGCAATACCGTCACAGCCTAGGCCTGCCAGCTTCCGTGCTGAATGTTGGTGTCATGGACGATGTTGGTTACGTTGTTGAGAACCAGTCTTTGTTGGACCAATTCAAAGCCCTGAGTTACCACCTCCTCAAGGAGAACGATCTACTTGAAGGCCTGACCTTCATGCTGGCGCACCAGAAGCCCGCCCATGCCGCCGAAGGCTCCTTCGTCAATCCTGCCGAGCTCATCATTGGTCTGAAGAGCACCAAACCTCTATCAGACCCGAACAATCGTGCCGTATGGAAGAGAGACCGCCGCATGGCTGCCTCGCACATGAAGGACGCCGATGCCGCCGCTGGTGGTTCCGGCAACGAGGACCTTGGCCAGTTTGTGAAGAACGTTAACGCCGACCCTTCCCTGCTTGACGTCCAGGCCAACTTGGACTTCCTCACCACGGCGATCGGCGAGTGCATCTACAGCCTCATGTCCCGCTCGCCTAGTGAGCTAGACATTAACATCACATTGACCGCTCTGGGTGTCGACTCTCTGGTTGCTATCGAGATTCGAAACTGGTGGCGTCACACCCTCGGCCTCAACTCCAGCGTTCTCGAGATTATGGGCGCTGGCAGCATTGCCATGCTGGGTAAGCTAGCTTCCGATGGCATCAAGAAGGCACATGCCCCTGTCGCCTAGAAGAGCTTGCAGGGAATTGTGTCGAAAACAGGAGCGAATTTCTGGTCACCTTTCTTTCTTTCTTTTGTTCCTCTTGAAAGTATATTTAGGTTTTTACATGTATTTGATACCTTTAATGCGTTTCTAGATTATATCCTTACAGTTATTCTTTCTTAATACCGACGAATGTTATACACCACAAACGTCCCCACTTGGTGATACAATAGTGGCACAATCAAGTGTTGAGTGGCTGTGACATTTTGATTCTACCATTTTCTGTAAGCCCTTTGGCGCATGCGCGCATGAAGTACACAACTTGTACAGAGGTACACAGAGGGAGAGGGAGGCTAAAACCGCTAGTCAGCTGTTGGCAAGATGTAAATCTTAATGACTTTCGCGGGTTTTGTGGCTGCGCAATTGTCGTTTCTGGAATGGGCAACAATATTCTGAGCGCCCGGTGACGTCGATTCTACGCCTCTTCCGCCGCCATGGTCACGGAAACTATTCAGGATATCGCTAGTCTCCCGAATCTATTGTCTTGGCAACTTTACATGAAACTACCCAATTACACAATCTGGTTTTTTTTGGTTTTTTTTTTTCCCCTTCCCAGCCTCGAGTAGTCTAAATCGCCGTTGCAGACGCTAACGCCGCCTCTAGCTAGGTCCACACGTAAACCTTGCACCAGATCAGAGGCATCCTTACTTGACGTCTGATTAATAAGTCGGGTGTGTGGTAGCTGAGGCAAAATAGAGAAACATCAGATACGACTAACTAGATATGTTGTGTTCTTCTCGTCTCATGCACCGTTACTAGTGCTCATGTTGAACTACAGTGTAAAAGATACCGCGTGCTCTCCTCGAAAGTAGGGGCGTGTTCTTGCAAACCAAAAATGGGTTCTAAGCCTCGTCTAATTACCAAGGAAGAAGCTTGCCATTCTTCTGATAATTTCCCTGTCTGTCATTGAATTATTCCCCTCTACCAAGAGCAGCATCACAAGGACCGATGGAACATATCAGCAAACAAGTGAACCAATACAGTAGATTTTATCATCAATTCACTATCTGGTATAGCAAATATCTCTGCTTCAATCCAAACGACCTATTCCTTAGGCTCGCATACCTCATGCGCCGCTGTTTAAGATACGAACTATGTACAAGCCCGAATCCTCAACCTCACATGCAACAAGTTGTCAAGCTGGGGCAAAGACAACCCATCCATGATCCCACTGCGGCTCATAAACACTGGCCTCTCGTCATCAACACCATCCGGCTGACACTTTTATAGAGTAAAAAAATTAAGAAATAAAGGGTGCTCAGGTCACCAGAACAGAACCGAAGAAGGTATAAAAACAAGTATAGGCTCTGTCCTGTAGTTGCTGTGCCTGGCGAAGTGGGTGTGGAACCACGGATGACCAAGTTAAAGTCTATATCCCATAGCACATCGCGCTGCCACAAAAATCAAACTAGAACAGAAAAATGACAAGAAATGGTAGGTTTCGGATTGTCAGTGCATGGCGACGTTGGAGACATACGCCGGCAGACTAGCACGCAGATCGATGCAAGGAAAGAGGTTTCGGGTTCGCCGCTTTCAAAAGAGTCCCTCCCGAAAGGGTATCGAAATGTAAGAATGGATAGATAGAAACGCAAATTTGTGAATAAATGAGACATGAGTTTGTGTAGTGATAACATGACTGGGGACATGGCGTCTAGTTCCAGCCGAGAGAGTTCTCAGCAGCAACGGGAGCGGAGATGGCAGCGGTTCGGACCGAACCACCCATGCCACTGCGGCCGCTGCCATGGCTGTCTCGACCTCCGGCAACTCCACCGTAATTGGAGAATTCCCGGCTCATGAGAGCACCACCCATGAGAGCTGGGCTGCCTGTATCAGTGTAGCGCATCTCAGACATGTCGCTGCCACCCAAGGAGCTGGCACGCTGGTGCTGTCTCTTGCGCTTGTATCGGCGGGCCACGATGAACATGGCCGCACCATACATGACACTGAGGCCAACGGCACCGACGGCGATTCCAGCAGTGGTGGCCCTCTGCGATGAGGATTGGTTGCCATTGCTGTTGCCGTTGTCAAAGGCGTCGTTGGGACGCGGTTGACCGGGGTTGTCACCACCATTATTGGTAGCATCCTCGTCCTCAACATTGCCAAAGAGGTCAATCTTGGGGTTGATCTGTGCTGTGAGTTGGCGGATGAGGCTTCCATCGTTGTTGTACAGCAGGGAGTTGGGCATCAAGATATCCATTTGAAGACGCTGAACGAGATTTTCGGGATAGGCCAACTTAGCAATGGTCGTCATGTAACCCCAGCGAGCGGAGGTATCATAGGGAACCAGCTTCTTAATCTGCACCTTCTCAACATCCAGGCCAGCGGCATCAGCAAGAGCTTGGGGCAGGAGCTGGAAGATCTGGGCAGCGGCCTTAGGCGTCTCCGAAACGTAGATGTAGTTCAGGGGGAAGAGGAAGCCGATTTGGATTTCACGGGTGCCCTGCGGTGACTCCTTCTCGTCATCTGGGAGGATGATCTTCGGGATGTTGGGAGGCATAGTACTAGAAGCGGTTGGTGCTGAGGGGTTCTCACTGAACGTCATCGAAGTAGGTTCCATGAAGAACGAGGTCTGTTCGAGGTCCTCAGTGTCGGTCACTGTAGCAGTAGGTCGAATGCTGGTAACAGGGTCCGCAGAAGTCGTAGGCTCAGGAGCAACACTGCTAGTAGGTTCGCTGATCACAGATGTCTGGATGGTGGTGGGGGGCGATGGAGCGCTCGTCTCCGAAGCAGATGCCGTGGTAGTAGGAACACTAGCAGTCCCGGGGGTAGACGTGGGCACATCAACAGAGGTAGAGTTGCCAGCGCTAGCTGAAGTGCTGATAGACGTTTCTGAGATGGGTGTTTCCGAAACTGACGAAATGGTAGAAGTGACAGAAATGCTGATGGGTGTAGACTGGCTGCTAGTGAAGGACTCGGTGCTGGAGCTAGTTGAGTTATCGTCCGGAAGAGGGAGAGAACTGCTGGAAATCGAAATGGGTGTCTCAGTGACACTGACAGAGGCTGTGCCAGAAGTGATATCCGAGGATGTCGTAATGGGAGTTGGGACCGAGGAGGTTGAGCCAGGAGTTACGGTTTCGGAAACGGAAATCGAGGAGCTCCCAGGAGTTGGCTCCGGAGACGGCACCGACGAAGTGTCCACGGATGTAGACCCAGGAGGAGTGACGACTGAGCTAGACTCCGACACAGGAGGCGTTGGTTCAGGCTCAGATACACTGCTCGTGGCCGAGGCCGAGACGGTCTCGTTGCCGGTAACGGAGCTGCTCAGCTCAGAGCCAGATCCTGTCGACGAAGGAACAACCGTTGAGGATACTTCGGAAGGAAGATCTGAAATGGTAGCAGATGGGCTCGAAATTACATCTGATTCGGAAACAGTTGGGACGCTCGAAGTCTCAGGCGGAACAGGTACAGAGGCAGTCTCGCTGGCTTCAACACTGCTCGAGGTGATCGGGGCCGGTTCAGTGGAGTTAGTTGCCGAGGGCTCAGGGACAGGAAGCAGGCTGGTGATGATCGACTCAATTGGGTCGAGAATACCAGTGCTTGTTGAAGAAACCTCGGGCTCAGGAGCAGGTAAGGAAGATGTCTCACTCTCCACAGCGCTCGAAATAGAGGCGCTGCTTGAAATGGGTTCGGCGCTGGATTCCGCGGCGGCGCTCGAGCTAGAAGTTACAACGGGCTCGGCTGCACTGCTAGAGCTCGAGGTAACAACGGGTTCCTCGACACTGCTAGAACTGGAGACAATGGGTTCCTCGGCGCTGCTAGAGCTAGAGGTAACAGCGGGTTCCTCGGCGCTGCTAGAGCTAGAGGTAACAGCGGGTTCCTCAGCGCTGCTAGAACTGGAGGTCACAACTGGTTCCTCAGCGCTGCTGGTCTCCGGAGGTGAGCTCGTTTCGGGAGGAGGAACATCAGAAGAGCTGCTAGCCTGTTGAGACGTGCTAGCGGGTTCTTCAGGCACTGAGGTGCTGCTAGCCTCCTCGGCAGTGCTGCTGGCTTGCTCGGAGGTGCTACTGGCCTGCTCTGAGCTGCTGGTCTCCACAACAGAGCTGGTAGCCTCGGAAGTGGTGGTTGAAGTCGAGCCAATGATACCCGTGGGTCCAATGAGGATGGGGGATTCAGACGAGGTCTCATCGTCGGGTTCCTCGACCGGGAAGCTGCTGGTGGGAGCCGGGGGAGCTGAGGAGGATAGTGTAGGATCAACGGTGACGATAGGGTTGTTACCCGTGCCTACGGCACTTGAGACAGAATCCTCGTCCCCACTGCTAGTAGGGACCACCACAACTGACGATGTTTCGGGGGTTTCGTTGTCCGGCAAGCTGGCGGAGCTGCTCTCGAGAACTCTGCTGCTGCTGCTCGATTCGTCGTCGTTGAAAATGCTTGACAGGAAGTCACCGAGGGAGGAGCCTCTGGAAGAGGTCACGAAATCGGGTGGAGAGGTCGACGACTCAACAGGCAACTCTTCAGAGTTGGTGATGGTTGAGTTGAACTGGCGCCTAATATTACGGGGGAAGTAGATACGAGGTCTCTCAGGCTCGGCAGAAACCGAAGTGGCAAGTGCCACGATGGCAGCCAAGGTCAGCGTCTTGCTCTGCATATTGATGATCGAGATCCGTGTTGATTATCGAGTGACCGGGTCGTGTCAAATGAGTGTCGGTATGTATATCAGAATCAACTGATTTGTACTGCTCGCGAAGTTTGCGGTTAGTGACACTTGGACAGGTCTAAACGGCATCGTGATTTGGTGGGCTCACTGTCAGGGATAGCCGGAGCGAGTGTACTTGACAACAAAGTGTCAATAGATGTTAATGATCTGAATTCGAAGCTGGTTAGCCAAACAAAACTCCGTCGCCCATATCGCAGTTGTTGCATTGGTAATCCCATCCGCACAGACTAGGCTCTCGACTTGATCAGGCCGTGGTGCACAGTGTTTGGAGGGTGCACGAGTTGAGCGATCTTGGTTCCTGCAAGCACGTACAGTATATGGTCGCGTAGAGCGTAATATCCAAAAGTCCAGATAACAGTAAAAGAGTGACTTGACGAAAATTCGTCAAAACGGCGATTGCAAAAACAAAGGCGAGTGGTCGACACTTCCGTCGTGGCCTATTCAAGTCTTGTCGGCGTCGGCGATCGATGTCGGGGCGGTTGGCGTTAGTCGGGTTGGCAGATCGTCAATCGTCAGCTAGACATTTGGGCACGTCGACCTCCGGTGATCCGCAAAGACCGTTCGGGCTGCTGAAGCTCGAACGAAAATTGGCGGGACGGACGATTGGAGGAGGCAAACAGGGCGGGCGGGAGCGCTGGAGTCGTTGGGCGTGGAGGAAGACGACGTCGCCTACGATAGGGAGCTGTGGGACAAGAGAGGGAAAAGAGGACGGAAAGAGAGTGGAAATGGGGAAAAGGAAGGGAAAGGCAACGGCCAGGAGGGCAGACCGCAGCAGCAGACCGGGGGTGTGGCCAGGCGAGAAACGAAGGAATGAGAGA
>PXOD01001053.1:0-22535 GCA_003012165.1 Paramyrothecium roridum
AGGTAGTCGCCGGGAGCGATGTCGGCGGGGATGACAAAGTTCTGCTTGCCGCAGCCCTCGTTGATGAGGTCGTTGCCCCAGGTCTTGTTGCCCTCGAAGTAGCCGCTCTCGAAGACCTTGAAGAACTCGCCGGAGCCGTCGGCGGCGGCGGCGTCCTCGACGGCGCCGAGGTAGATCATGACGGGGCCGTGGTGGGCGCCGCCGATGGCCTCCTTGGCGCAGTCGCGGTCGTTGTGCTGGTGCATCTCGACGGTGACGACGTCGCCGGCCTTGACGCCGCAGGTGGAGGCGGCGGCGGCGGGGTTGGCGTTGCAGCGCATGTTGTTGGAGGTGGGGTCCTCGATGGGCGAGTTGGACGCGGGCATGCGCACGCAGGTGCTGGACTGGTCCTCGCCGTTGACCCAGAGCTGCTGGAAGATGGCGTGGCCGGCGACCATGTTGGCCATGGAGGCGGCGAGGGTGATGGCGGCGGCGGTCTTCATCTTGAAAGAGTGGATGGTTTTTTTCTTTCCTGACGAGGAAGTGGGTGTATTCAAAAAAGGTTTGAATGAAAGAGTTGGAATGAATGTATACACGTAAAGTGCTTCCAAAAAGAATGAATGACGCCGGCGTCGAGGGTTGAAAGAATGAACTGTAGGACAGACAGGTGAGTGAATGAACTGCTGGTGTAAGTCGAGAAGAAGAATGAGAATGAGAGAGGCACCATGAGGTTGATATACGTTCGTCCCAACTCCTTTCTTCTCCCCTGGATCCTCTTCCTCCTTGACATGTCTCCGTTCGCTTGGCTCGATTCGACCTCGCTTGGCCGCTCCGCCTGTGGATGGATTCTCTCCCGAAGCGAATTCGCCAGGTTCATCTTGTCGTATCTAGATTGCGAGATGGGGCCGCGCAGAGCTGTCATCCCGGCCCCCAGCCAACGGCAACCCCTGCACCTGCACCTGCACCGGGGGGGGGGGCCTCGGCGGGCTCCTTGAAACCTGAAACAAGGGCAAACATGCAACTTGATTAATTTACAAAGTGGTCCTCCTGCCGTGTCCCTGCCCTGTCCGCATGGAAAGAATAGGAGAGGCTCTCTCTCTCTCCCGCCCCCGCCCCTATCGACCTGACCGAAAAAAAAAAACACTGTCGTTCGTCGTCTCAACTTGAGGGCGGGTAGGCTATTCCGCTTCTGGGCCTCAACGCCGGGCTTTGCATCCCCTCTCCCCTCTCCATTCGATTGGTGCGGCGGCCTGTTGATCACCGGGCAAGCTGTGCGTTTCATGTGAAGCGCTCTCGAATTTGCATGCCAATGCAACCGGTGCGGATATTCCTGTAGCCGCGCGCAATCTTGTTCCCCCACCCTGTTCCGGGCCATGCATGCATGCGTCCAGTAGATTGAACTGGCAGGAATAGCAAAATATGCCGTCATCGCAACGGCTGTCGCGATGCTGGTAGTTGGTTATTCTTTGAAAGATCTCTTGTCGTCGGGGAGGCTCAGATTGAGTTCAGTAGAGGCACTATTTTTGGCTAGGGACAATTAGTTACAGCGACCGATCTCTGGGTGCGCAGCGGAGCCTCATGAAGCTATACACGGAACCGAACCGGCTCCGCGCAATTCGGAACCTCGCCGTAGCGTGCTCAAAGACTAGGCGATGGTCCTAACAAAAATCACTGTAATCGAGTATCTCACTTCATCCATGTCAAAGCACACTGTAATCTTCTGCGTGCGTTGTGCAGGCTCAGCATCAATTGGCCAGTTTCTTAGCCGCCGCAAGATGCGGCCTGCGGGCTTCCTCCTGGTCGATATGCATGGCCTCGCAAACAACTTTCAAAGACTTCTTCCGGCTTCCGTTTTGGAAACCGATTGGAAGATCGCAGTCGGCTCGATCCGCCTGTGCCCTGTTTCGATCAAGATTTTCCGTCGTCGTCAGCCTGTTTGGCTGCAGGCGAACGTGAGACATGCACCTTATCCCGACACCTGCACCAAGACCCATACGCAAATTGCAGGACACACATGGGGCCCACTGAAATGAGCCCCAGCCGCCCGTGGAAGCATAAAGTCATTCGAGAAGTAACATTGGGATAAGGAACTGTGGGTTTTGATATGGACTTCAACCAAAAATTATAGTGCTGCGAGTTCACCGTGAGCCATCCTCTCATCTTCAACGTAGTAATGGTGTCACCAATTTCACTCACATACACTAAACGGAAGGCATGTCATGATTATTGACCAATTCCGACTTTGTTGTCCGTATTACCACCGGCTAACTAAGTCACCATCATCATGCACATTACACGTTCAGTCTGCCCTCGCTCCGGAACCTTGGCTCGTTTTCAGTGGTATTCAATTCATTCCTCCATCTCGCCATTTTGGTGCATTTAGATCTTGGCGTACTTCTTGAAGGCCCCGATGAGTCCTCCGGTGGAGGTGTCGTGGCCGTCGCCGTTGCCGGGCTCGTCCAGCTCCTTGAGGATCTTCTTGGCCAGGACCTTGCCCAGCTCGACACCCCACTGGTCGAAGCTGTTGATGTCCCAGACGGCGCCCTCGGTGAAGGTGAGGTGCTCGTAGTAGACAATCAGCGCACCCAGCTCGGCAGGGCCGATGCTGCCGCCGACCAGGATCGATGTGGTCGGGCGGTTGCCCAGGAAGCGCTTGTGAGGCACCAGGTCGTCGGGAGCACCCTCGGCACGGACCTCCTCGTCCGTCTTGCCGACCATGAGAGCCTCGGCCTGGGCAAAGTAGTTGGACGCCAGCATCTTCTGGTGCAGGTTGTCGGAGATGGGGTTGTGGGACTGAGCAGCAAGAATGAAGTCAGTGGGAATCAGCTTGGTGCCCTGGTGGACCAGCTGGAAGAAGGAGTGCTGAGCGTTGGTGCAAGGCTCGCCGAAGAGGATAGGGCCTAGGTATATTCGTTAGTCTCTCTGGTGTGCTGTCGGTGCTTTGTAGTCTCTTACCAGTGGTGTACTTGGCGGACGAGCCGTCAGAGGTGATGCTCTTGCCGTTGGACTCCATGGACAGCTGCTGCAGGTAGGCAGGGAAGCGGTGGAGGTACTGGTCAAAGCTGCTCATTGTTAGTTTTTGCGAGCGACTTGAGCTGTATCGAAAGCACTTACGGAGCAACAAGGTGAGTCTGGGCCTGGAAGAAGTCCGAGTACCAAACGCTGAGGAGACCGCCGAGGAGGGGGATGTTCTCCTTGATGGGGGTCTCGCGGAAGTGCTTGTCCATGGCGTGAGCACCGCTCAGGAACTTGTGGAAGTTGTCGAAGCCGACGTAGAGGGCGACGCTCAGGCCGATGGCGCTCCAGACGGAGTAGCGGCCGCCGACCCAGCTCTCGAAGCCAAACATGTTCTTGGCGTCGATGCCGAACTTGGTGACCTCCTCCTCGTTGGTGGACAGGGCAACGAAGTGCTTGGCAATGTCGCCGTTGCCGCCCGTCTTCTCGAGGAACCACGTCTTGGCCGTGTTGGCGTTGGTGGTGGTCTCGGCGGTGGTGAAGGTCTTGGAGGCGATGAGGAAGAGGGTGGTCTCAGGGTCGGAGGCCTTGAGAGCCTCGGCCATGTGGGTGCCGTCAATGTTGGAGACGAAGTGGAGGGTCATGTCGTCGGCACCGTAGTGCTTGAGGGCCTCGGTGACCATGACGGGACCGCTGGAGTGAGTATTACGTTAGTCTGGCTGACTATGTCGGTCGCCGTGATGGGAGACAGGCCCAACTTACAGATCGGAACCGCCAATGCCGACGTTGACGATGGTGGTGAGCTTCTTGCCGGTGTAGCCCTTCCACTCTCCGCTGCGGACCTGCTCGGAGAACTCCTTCATGTGGTCGAGGACGGCATTGACGCCGTTGGGGCCGCCCATGACGTCCTTGCCCTCGACGCTCATCTCCCAGCCGCCGACGTTTCGGAGGGCCGTGTGGTAGACGGCGCGCTTCTCGGTGAAGTTGATCTTGTCGCCGCGGAACATGGCATCGCGCTTCCTCTCGACGCCGGCCTCCTCGGCCAGCTTGGCGAGCAGGTCGAGCGTCTCATCGGTCAGGAAGTTCTTGCTGAAGTCGAAGAGGATGTCGGCAACGCCGGGAGCGGCAAAGGTGCGGGAGAAGCGCTCGAAGCGGCTGGGGTCCGAGGAGAAGGCCTCCTTGAGGACGAAGCTCTTGCCAACGCTGTCGCGGTGGGTCTGGAGCTCCGACCAGGCCGGGAGGGTGTTTGCGGGAGCCATTGTGTTTATTTGCTTTGCGGTTTCTTTGGTGTTGTGAGATGGGGAAGCTTCGTTGCCAATACGTCAGACCCGGGTTAGTGGGGTTGTGGCATTGGTGAACTTACAAGATACCCAGACAAGAAGATTTGTCGAGTGGAGCAAATACTGTCCGTGAGACAAGAACAAGGGGAATGGGGAGAAAGAAGAGAGAAGAAAAAAAGTGGAAGAAGAGGAGGAGGAGGAGGAGTGACGAGGTTGGCGATGATGGCAAATGGTTGAGGTGATGCTCCCAAGTGGGGGTTCCCGCGTCCCGGATTGGGCGGCACCAGGTCTTGCTTGCCTCACGATGGAGGGGCAGCAGCAGCAGCAGCAGCAGCAGCAAGCGGCAGCGGGCGGCGGCGGCGGGAAGCTCAGCTTTGCGCTTCTTTTGCGTTCCCTCTCTGCGCTGCGCTCCTCCCACTGGCTCGGCTGCCCGCGCGGGGTATTTTGGACCTTATCGATAAGCTTTTTTTTCTGCTCTCGGCTGTGTACCTCGCTACCTTTTGGTATGTCCTGGCAACTCAACAAACGTCGTCACCAGGTAGCATCAGACGCTACAGAGTGCAGTCCGGCCCTATCGCAGCGTTATCATTATCATATCACATCATTGCTCTGGGTAACTGAGCATCTCCTCGGAATTCATGAATCGACGGAAATTGGACATCAAGCCATCCATCCACCGCATCAGAAATTAATCCGCTCAATTGCAGGCAGGCCCTTAGCATGCGCCCAAGCCTCCATTGACGCCTTCTGAAATCCCAAGCATACCGTAAGCCCACGTCCTACAGGACCCGAGTGGGGGGGTTGTATTCTCTGCCGCCTTCGTCTGCCTTGCGGCATCCATCACTTCCCACCATCACGATCCACGAGAATAATACACGTCACTTTCATGCCATTTCTAAACACATGCATTAAACCTCTACTTCCACCTCTGGCTCTCTCTCTCTCCTCTCAACGCTTATTACTCCCAGTGACTTACACTTACACTAACTCTGCCAAGAGCAACAACCTCTCTCTCTTTCTCCCTCGCGGCATTCAACCCGACAATTTCTCCGCCAACACCGTGGCTCGGGCGATTCGCCGAACCGGCGCACCCGCCGCCATGGGCAGGGTAATACACCATGCCCGACTGGTAAGCGCTGTGATCCACCCTCGTGTGAGCTTTTCCGAAGCGACCCATTCGGTTATATCAACCGCTCCCTAAATCCCTACCTACTGCGCAATATATCGGCCTCTACACCAGATAAGGTGTCCAGCCCCATGACCAAGTTTAATTGCTCTACACGCTCCGGATCAATTCAACCAAACACACGGAGGGGAAAAAACCCTCTTCATCCCGGGACAACCCGGACCACCTACAGACACCAACAAAAGGGATCAGACAGAATTACTTGCAACAGGGCTCGATTCTATCTATCTAGCCTCCATCGTAACACTTTTTGTTCTTACGCGGCATTTTTGGGGGCCTCGCGTTGATAAACATCCTTTGTACGTAGATGAGAGAAAAGCCTAGACTCCTGCCAAACTCCAAATGCATCATCAAAACATGTGTATCAGAAAGGGTCCGAACCGCTCCCCTCTTGTCAGATCCAGCCGACCGCTGGTCAGGCTCGCCGCCAGCCTCGTGTCAGGGAATGCGTATATCTCAGATCATCTAGCTGCGTGTTCCGGTCGTTTCGGCTTCAACCGACCAAAAGCCTAGTCCATGCCAGTTGTTTTGTTCGCTGTTCCGGCCGCGACCAAGATCTCTTGTCCGTCTATCGGTGGTCCTGCATGCTTCCAACGAACGAGGGGTCCTTAACACTTCCTCCCGCATCACCAAGTCCCGCAATCGGACGGTTGTAGCTGAAGCCTTGGAACTGGTTTTGCATAGTCTGCGACAGCATTGGGCCCTCGACATACGAATCCTGGGGCGCCTCCGAGGTGAATTCGGGATCAAAGTTGGCAGTGTCCAGTGCATCAGCCTACACAAACTCGTTAGCCATCGCGACGAATGGGATACCATCAACAGTCAAGAACTCTGGGATACTCACCACGCTGGGCTTGAAAGTCGGCTCGTACTTGCGCTGCAGCAGCTTGCGCCAGTCAATGGCGTGGAAGAAGGGGTGGGCCTTGATCTCGGCCGATCCATTGGCGCCAAGTCGCTCCACGGGATCACGGTTCAGCAGCTTCGTCAAAAGGTCCTTGGCGGCCGGCGGCACCACGTCGGAGAAGTGCAAGGGCTCCGACAGAATCTTGCGGTACATTTCGTTGGTGTTCTCGTCGTAGAAAGGCGGCAATCCCGTAAGCATTTCGTACAGTAGCACGCCCAGGGTCCACCAGTCCACCGTCTTGTTGTAGCCGTGGCCCATGAGCAGTTCGGGCGCAAGATATTCGGGCGTACCGCAGAAGGTATTGGTTCGATCCTCGTCCTTCATATCCAGTTTGCAAAGGCCAAAGTCGCACAGCGCAATGTGGCCCTGGTAATCGAGCAGGATGTTCTCGGGCTTGAGATCTCTGTAGATGACGTTGAAACCGTGAAGACACTCCAGCGCACACAGCAGCTCGGCCGTGTAGAATCGGGAGCGGTTCACGTCGAAGCGATGCTCCTTCTGCAAGTGGTGGAACAGCTCGCCTCCGTTGACAAAGGCAAGCACGAAGTAGAGTTTCTCGGGCGACTGGAAGCTGAACTTGAGAGGCACAATGAAGGGGTTGTTGATCTGCGCCAGCACAGATCGCTCCGCCAGAGTATGTGCGACTTCGGAACGCGAGATAATGTGGGCCTTGCGAATGGTCTTGAGAGCGTAGATACGGTTTGTGTCCTTCTTGCGCACTTGCATGACCTTGCCGAAACTGCCCTTGCCGACGACCTTGAGCAGCTCAAAGTCCTCAATCTTGAGCTTGCCGGCACGAGTCTCGACATACTCGACGCCAACCTTGATCCTACCCGTACCGTACTGGACGTCAACCCACTCGGCCCCGCTGTGGAGGCCGTCAACCTTGTGACGCTGTGCGTGCTCGGCTGCAGCCTTTTCACGGTCCTTCTTGCTGGCCTTGGGGTCCTCGACGAAGGGCTGTCGCTCCTCGAAGCGCGGGTTGATGCGAACAACGCCTAGGAAAATGTCTTGGCTTCGGCCAGAGCCGGGGGGCGCGGTAGGGTTGCGCATGTACAGGTGGATAACGAGTTCCGTCACGCGCGACACGTCGAACTTGTACTGGGTATTTCCACCGGCCCACAGAGGGTTCTCGGGGTTGCCATCGACCGAGTTGACGAACACTTGAACCTTGTCGAAATCGAGTAGAGCGTAGGGCATGTACTTGCCGGAGATTCGGCCGTGGTTGGTCGGGATGCCGCCAAAACCACCAGCGGACGAGTGGGGTCGGTGGGATCCGTTGATGAAAGAGCCAGCTACCCGTTGTGACGAAGACGGGCGAACAGAGCCGGCCACGTTGAGGGCGCTGCCCGAGGACAATGAACCTTGATGTTGCGACACGAAGGCATTCTTGTGTTGTTCTGGTAACGAGAACCCTTGGGCCTCGTGCAGGGTCACGACGAGGATGCCGGGTTTAGGGGGCTTGACGATGGGGGCCTGTGTCAAGGCCTCGGAGGCAGCTTCGAGCGGAGGCGACGTCAGTCTGCAGTGCTAACACCGGGGCATCGGGGCGCAGGAAATAATGTACTCACCAATGGTATTCTCGGTCGTAGGCGTCGTTGCACCAAGACTTTGCTGGCCCTTTTCCTCCTTGTCCGTTATGGTCGACGTGGAGGGGGAACGCGAGAAGGCACTCAGGGGACCCAAGTGCGTCTCCTTGAGCTCTGTAGAGGATAGGTCAGCGTCGACAACAAAAGTATGGAGGTTTCGTCGGGTGGCGCTGGTCGTTCCAAGCGGATGACGAGTGCTTGAGGGACATGTCGAAGGTGCGGGACGTACTCTTGGTGAGTTTCCAAGACATGTTGAAACTTGAAAAGGATCAGGGTATCTGTAATCGAGGCTAAGGGAAGGCAGAGAAAAGAACGAGCCTGGAGGAAAGGAGAGGTCGAAGAAGAGGGATATGGATTGGCACGAGAGCGTAGGACTCGGCTGTAGAGGAAATCCCGGGGTCTTCGAAGTCGCTCAGGGACGGGACGAAAGAGAGCACGACGGCGTCAAAAGGGGTGGAGGCTGACGGCCAGGCCAGCGAGAACGCAAGAAGCGAGTCGAGGGTGAGGCCGTGGGAGATCGCAGGAGGTGGGAATTGCTCAGGAGCAAGGTTGGGAGGTGGTTTAGGAGGAGAGGTTCGGTTCCTTTGGTGGGAGGACTAGAGGTGGTGGTGGTGCTACTGCTGCTGCTGCTGTTGCTGCTGCTGCTGCTGGGCGTTGGCGTCGGCGGTAGCAGTGGCAGTGGAAAAGTGACTTTGGCACTGGGGCCAGGCCATGCCTTTGCCTCGTCTGGCCTTAGTAACCCGAAGCGTCAGTGGGTGGGCGGCGGGCGTAATCGTTGTCGCAACCCCGCAGAAAGTACAAAAAGAGACAAGGCCCAGAGACATGCACACTCGAGCCCGCCGATAGCGTCGACGAAATGCCGTCTAGAACGAGAGACGGTCGGCCACTAACCTGCTCACGGGTTCCTAATTTGGCACTCTCCTCCTTTTGACTTCGATCTGGCCATCTGCTGCACGATCTGTGCCGACTACAGGCGATAAAGGGCAGCGAGGTCTACAACGGAGGTAGAGAAACCAAGGGGCACGACTGGCGCTCTTGCTCACCCACCTTTTGCTGGTATCCGCCAACTGGAGGTTAAGGCAAGGTACCCGTAGGTACCGTGCCTGAAGCGAGGCGTCCTTTGAAAGGGTTGACCACGAATGTTAGTAGTAGGTACAAGTCCTGCTTGGTCGAAGCGCTGTATCCCTCAAGTAGCGGGCGCCGGCAAGGGACATGATCAACATGGACGGTGTATCGTGTACCCCGTTGTTGCAGCTTAGCGGCTCAGGGTACAAGTTTCTGTGGTGAGGTTTGTAATGCTGGGGGCCGCCCTTACTGGAGCACAGGAGGAGAAGTGCGTGTTACCGGACTCCGTAAAGTGCGTGGACCCAGGTAAAGGTATGCAGTAGGAGGACCCTTACCAAGCTGGAACAGGTACCCCACTGCGTATTGCGATGCGCGAAGTTGATTTGGCATCTGTCCGCCCGGATGGCAAACTCTGGCACCCCGTTGCCTACGTAATTCGTCTTGGCCAAGGGCGACACGAGTGTGCAATGCAGGCTCTGCGTCCATGTAGGTCCGAGTGCGACCATGCGTCTGTTATTGAGGCTGTGGTTGCCCCCCATTGAGGCTGTGGTCTTGGATAGATTCCGTCGAATGGAGCGAGACCCCCCAAACTGTGCCACTAGTCTATTCCCCTGGGGGGGGGCAGCCAACTCAAGGTGCCACCAGAGGGAAAGGAACCAGAGCGAGCACAGTCCAGTGCTAGCCCCAGGGGCAGCTCAGGTGTGCGGTACCGCACAGGTGTACCTTGCTTCGATTGACCCCACCCCGCTTGCAAAGCCCATACGTAGTACGGATAGAGTAGGACCACCGTGCCGTAGTCTACCATACCTTAAGGGCATGCTACCGTGAGATATCTGATAGGATATTTAGAAAGGACTTTGTAGTGAAACTCAGCAAATATCTTAGTCCAGCAGTGCTTGTTTCCGGTTCGTAGCAGCACGCAGGGGCATTGAACACGATTGACCAGCGTCAACAAGGCTGCCGGGCATTTAACTTTGCGTGGTTAGCCCTCGTAACATAAGACCCAAGGGAGAAGCCGGACACGACCTGAGAGGACTCACCGACACTATGCCCTGCACACAAGATAGTGACGACGCAATGGATTGGAATGCCCTTAGCTCAGCCTTCATCATCGTTCAGGAATAGCTTTCCCGTCGCACAGCCGGTGATCCGTGCCTGATCTACTGTTACATGGGACTATCACGGTGTGCTAATTGCAATTTGTGTGCCGCAACGGGAAGTTGACCTGAACAGCCCGGGGCAAGTCGGTGTGCTACCCTGCAGCTGAAACATGGCTGCGTCCAAAGATAGTTTTGATACGAGTTGTCAAGGGATGGTGTACGGGTTACTCAATCCACCTGAATGTCCCATTTCTCGGGAATGGAGTGCGCGTGGTTGACAATGGGCTAGCCAATTACCAATTCTGGCACTTTGCTGGATAAAAGCGGTAAAGGGATGCAACGCTTTGGGGCCCTGCATATGGTGAGCCTGGGTGAACAAGACAAGAAAATTGGTTTATTCAATTTGTTTTTTAAAAAAAAAAAAAAATTTTTTTTTTTTCTTTTTTCCCCTTCTCTTTTTTTTGTAAAGAGTGGCCCAAATGGGGATTGGAAAGCTGGGAGAGATACGTCGGTGGTATCCAACGTTGAAGACGCTCAAACAGCAGCAGAGAAGACGTCCAGCAACAATATGATGAGACCAGGAATTGACGACTGAGCCGATCTACTGGCTGTAAACCCATCTACTGTGGGACAGGCCAATTGGTTGCTCTCCCGTCAATGCTACGTGCAACAATGCTCGGATCTGAACCGTTTCCTGCCAGCGCTGGTACAGGGTAACCATGTGCCCACAGATTACAGACGGAAGAGTTGCTGCCTAATTTGCCAGGCCACAACCTCGTGGACAGGCTGGCCGACTCCGACTAAGCCAAAGCCAAAGCCAAAGCCAAGGTAGGGGCCAGCACTGCACATTGGACACATTTTCTATTGAAGCTCCAATCCCGTGCACACGATAGCTGCGTTGCGTGTCGCTGCCCTCCCCAACAACCCCCCATCGATTCATGCGGCAGGCCTTCGCCAGCTCGTCCCGTCCTCCTCCTCCTCCGCATCTCCAGTCACCGTCACCCTAGGCATCGCAATTGCCTCGCACTCATGGTGGCAGCTCTTTGGTGAAGCGAGACAACCACCCCCCGAAATCCAGCCCACCAAAACCCCACTACATCACCGCTCCTTGGAACCCATCGCATTGTCCTCCGCCTCCGACGCCCTTCCCTGATCCGCTCCGAGGTTAATCGCATTCAAGATGAAGCTGGACGTCAAGGTGCGTTGCTCTGGCGCTTTTCGACGGCATGCGCCGCTGCCTTCACCATCTCGGGCGACAACCCCCCTTGCGCAGATGCTGGGCCAGGGTTGCTCTCCTGAAAGATGACCCTTTCACATGATGAGGACACGAAGCTGACACGGCACCTCGCCATATAGCGCCAGCTCTTCGCTCGCAGCGAGCGAGTCAAGGGCATTGACTTCCACCCCCACGAGCCTTGGGCCCTTACCACTCTCTACAGCGGTGCGTCCCCGTTGACCAGCTCACCCCCTTTATTCGTGTCGCGAAATCTAACGCCCCTTACCTCCAGGCCATGTCTACATCTGGTCATACGAGACGCAACAGATCGTCAAGACCTTTGAGCTCACCGATGTCCCTGTCCGCGCCGGTCGCTTCATTGCCCGCAAGAACTGGATCGTCTGCGGCTCCGATGACTTCCAGATGCGCGTCTACAACTACAACACCTCGGAAAAGATCACCTCCTTCGAGGCCCATCCCGACTACATCCGTGCCATTGCTGTCCACCCCACCCAGCCCTTCGTGCTTACCGCCTCTGATGACATGACCATCAAGCTCTGGGATTGGGAGAAGGGCTGGAAGTGCGTGCAGGTCTTCGAGGGCCACGGCCACTATGTCATGGGCCTGGCCATCAACCCCAAGGACACCAACACATTCGCCTCGGCGTCCCTGGATCGTACCGTCAAGATCTGGAGCCTCGGCTCCTCTTCGCCAAACTTCACCCTCGAGGCGCACGAGACCAAGGGTGTCAACCACGTCGACTACTACCCCCATTCCGACAAGCCTTACCTCCTCACCACCTCCGACGACCGTACCGTCAAGATCTGGGACTACACCACCAAGTCGCTGATTGCCACCCTTGAGGGCCACACCAACAACGTCTCCTTCGCTTGCTACCACCCTGAGCTGCCAGTCATCATCTCTGGTTCCGAGGATGGCACTATCAGGATATGGCACGCCAACACCTACCGCTTCGAGCAGTCTCTCAACTACAGCCTTGAGCGCGCGTGGTGTGTCTCCTACCAGAAGGGCAAGCAGGGTGTCGCCGTCGGTTTCGACGATGGTGCAGTAGTCTTCAAGCTCGGCCGCGAGGAGCCCGCCGTGTCCATGGACACCTCAGGAAAGCTCATCTGGGCCAGGCACAACGAAGTGGTATCATCCATCATCAAGGGAGGAGGTAAGCTCTTACTGCGTGTTGCGACTTTTTGACGCGCTCCTGCTAACCTGTTCAGATGCCTCTCTCAAGGACAATGACCCGATCTCGCTCCCTACCAAGGACCTCGGAACCTGTGAGGTCTACCCCCAGACTCTGATTCACTCTCCCAACGGTCGTTTCGTCGCCGTCTGCGGAGATGGCGAGTACATCATCTACACAGCGCTGGCCTGGCGCAACAAGGCTTTCGGTTCGGCACTCGACTTTGTCTGGGCGTCCAAGGAGAACAGCAACGATTTTGCCATCCGCGAGTCAGCTATGAGCGTCAAGGTGTACAAGAACTTTGTGGAGAAGAGCGGTGGCCTGGATGTTGGTTTCCAAGCCGAGGGTCTTACTGGCGGTATTCTACTTGGTGTGACGGGTCAGGGAGGCGTTTCGTTCTTTGATTGGGCCACTGGGGGTCTCGTCCGAAGGATCGAAGTCGAGCCCAAGCAGGTGAGCTGCCTCGTTGGCATCCGGAGCCCGAATTGTCGTACTTACTCTTCTTAGGTTTACTGGTCAGACAGCGGCGAGTTGGTGACCATTGCTTGCGAAGACACCTTCTACGTCCTGCGCTTCTCTCGGGAGAACTATGTTGAGGCTGTTCAGGCCGGCCAAGTGGAGGAAGACGGTGTTGAGTCCGCCTTCGAGGTGATCACTGATATCAACGAGAGGTACGAATACTTGCGACTATTGTTTCATTACACGAACTAACGAAAACTCAGTGTCCGGACGGGTGAATGGGTTGGCGACTGCTTCATCTACACAAACAGCACAAACCGTCTCAACTACCTGGTGGGTGACCAGACGTACACCGTCTCTCACTTCGATAAGCCCGTGTACATCCTTGGCTACATTCAGAGGGACTCGCGCATCTACCTGGCTGACAAGGACGTCAATGTTACGTCCTTTGGCCTGTCTCTGCCGGTCTTGGAATACCAAACACTTGTCCTGCGTGAGGATATGGAGACAGCGGCTGAGCTGCTGCCTACCATTCCCAACGACCAGCTCAACAAGATTGCACGATTCCTAGAGGGCCAGGGCCACAAGGAGCTGGCTTTGGAAGTGGCCTCAGATCCTGAGCACAAGTTCGATTTGGCTATTGGCTTAAATCAACTCGATATTGCCTTGGAATTGGCCAAGGCCGCCGATGCGGACCACAAGTGGAAGACGGTTGGCGACGCAGCTCTGGCAGCTTGGGATGTTGCTCTGGCTGCCGAGTGCTTCACGCACGCCAAGGATCTGGGCTCGTTGTTGCTTCTGCATTCGTCCACTGGTGATCGCGAAGGTCTTTCGGCTTTGGCCTCGCAAGCTGAGGAGGCTGGCGCACACAACGTGGCCTTCTCTTGCAGCTGGCTGGTTGGAGATGTCGACCGGTGCGTTGAGATCCTGACCAAGACCGGTCGCCTAGCGGAGGCAGTACTGTTTGCGCAGACCTACAAGCCCAGCATTGCCCCCTCAGTAGTCGGTCAATGGAAAGAGAGCCTAGAAAAGAGCAAGAAGGGCCGTGTAGCCAAGTTGATTGGCGTACCCGGAGAGGACGATGAGCTCTTCCCAGAATGGGACGAGTGGCTGAGGCTGGAGAAGGAGGGCGGTGCTGTGAGCGAGGCTGCTCCGGTAGCGTCAAACGGAAAGACTGTGCAGGCGGATGATGACGATGATGAGGAGGAAGATGAAGATGAGGACGAGGATGACGAGGACGAAGACGAGGAATAAACGGAAAGCGCAAGTTGACATGATTCTCGACCGGTGTAGAAAAGGGGCCTGACTTATCTCAATTCGCATAACCAGGGTCCAGGGTGACTACAGCACGACTATAATGAGATTTAGAGAAAGAAAGATTTCGAAAGATTCCGAGGCTGTTCTTCAAGTGGTGTGGAGGGGCTACGCATCGTGGCTCACATTCCGTCGAGGTGACCGTGACTGACAAGGGCTCGCAGTTGAAATATCTTCTCGCTTGCTTGTTGCTGATGCTTTATAGAGTCGATCTACAACGACGCGGTCGATAGAACGCTAGTCAATTGACTGAATACTCATGTTGGTCGAGACTTGGTCAATCTCGGTTCGTTTCTGCTGTCACATTAAACCGACAATATTCTTTCACTGGTACTGCAGAGATTTTGACAGCTAAAAATATTATATTCTTTGAAGGCTATGGGATATTAACTCCTTTGGTACAGACCACTCATTCCTATGTATACCTCGAGGTCATTCGAAGCCTCTTTCCATTACTGATTTTGACATTTAGACAATTATGCCCCTATTTACAGAGCAATGGCGACGAGGCCAGCGGCAGCCAGGGCGAACAGGGCAGCGCCGGTCTGGCGCGAAGCACCGCTCTCACCAGTGGGAGTGGCAGAGCTGCCGTCGCTGCCGGTAGCGTCGCTGCCAGAGCCTCCAGAGGCATCAGAGCCAGCAGCTCCGGTGGAATCGGAACCGGACGACTCTGTGGCGCTTGAGCCGCCAGGAGTGGTAGCAGTGGCGTTGGCCAGGGCAGGGTAGGCGGTAGAGCAGATGGGAACCTGAGAGGCGTAGGAGCTCAGCTCGGGGCACTGGGACAGGACCGAGGAGAGGTCGCCCTCGTTGGCGGAGACCCAGGACAGCAGCTCAGAGCTGTAGCTCGAGTACTCGGAGGTGAGGGCCGAGGGGGTGTTAAAGCTGCACGGGTCGGTCTGGGGGTTGGTGGCGACGTCGGAGACGATGGCCGGGGGAGGCGTGGGCAGCGAGCCGAGCAGGCTGATGGCGGCCGTGGCGCACTCGGCGTTGGTGGGCAGAGGGAGGGACTCGGTCTGGCGAGGAGAGAGGCCTCGCTTGACCTGGGGCAGGGCCATGAGGTTGGCCGAGGCGGCGGCCGAAGCGGCGAGGGAGGCGAAGACCAGGCTGGTGTACATGATGGCTGGTTTTATGTTGATGTATGTATGGAAAGGTAAAGAGATGCTGGTTGGATAGTATGTGTATAGAGAGCGTGTTCCTCTTGAATGACGGGACTGTGTCTGGTACGTCTGATATGATAACTGGAAGACGGAAGGGTCTCTTGTTGTCAGGGCGGCATTGCTTTTCCTTTATATACGTGAGTTACTACGCTCCGATCAGCAGCAAGCCAGAACGCCCTGCTTCCAGATTCCCCCATGAGCAATGACGACGCTAAGGCGTACATAAACTGGAGAAAGCTATTGTCCCAAGGAGGGCCATGTCCACCTCGCGGCTGGGCCTCGTCCACAAATACTCCACCGCCACTGGGGAAAAAGGGTGTAAGCTCACGGCCCGGATTCCAATTTCAAGCCACTTCAACCATTGGCACGGTTCATGCGTGGCCCAGCAATGGCCAGTCAAGGAACCGGGACCCGTTCTTTTTTTCTGCTCTGGCGCCAGGCAGAGCACAGCCTTTGGTGTCAAGCCATCGTCAGCCTCCCCATCCTAGAGGTTGCATTTCGTTTCCCTGATCGTCCCGTTGCCACTAGCGTGGATGGGGAAAGCTTGCGCGTTGCCGAGCTGCCGCGAGTCAATCAATGGAGCCCGCCGCGGCGCCCCCCCCAGGGGCTTGGGAGAGGACTGTTGGGGAGGTGAAGCTGGACATTTGCTACGCTGGGAGTTTCGCATTGACGGGCTGAGCACGTATGGTTGACCTCAATCGGACAATTTGCCTCGTGTTCACGATCGAGGTAGGTGCAGGATCGGACCCACGTCGTCCGGACCATTTACCTTTTGTTTCATGAAACAAATTCGCTGGGAGACTGGCCGATGCGACACCCGCCTAGCTTGTGCTACTCAGCTGTTTTGAGGGGGGGAAAGCTTTCCCTTCGAGAGGGGCGGAGAGGAAAGCTCGAGAGGCCAGCAGCCCCCGATCTGGACGGGCAACCCGCCGACTCGGCTTTGGGCGGTTGGAGAGTTCCGGCTAGCCTTGAGCTTCTTGCTTGGTGTCTCAGGTCTAGGCCAGCCGCGAAGAGGGACGGCGCGGACGGCCGGTGGGGACCGAAGGTGAGTCCACGCCAGAGAGAGGACCAACCAAGCCAACCTTGTGCTGTGTGTGAGTGTGCCTGCGCTCGGTTATCATTGCAGCGATATCTTTGGTTGCACTACGCTTTGACGGTGGTTTTGGAAGCTTGCCAGGATGTGTTTGTTCGAGGTTAAAATGAAGGATGATCGAGGTGGTGAATGGCCAAGAGGTCAAGGTCCGAGGGTCAGGAAGTTTCGGGAGCGCGATGACGCACGTGGATGGGCAGATTGATTGCCCATATCTAGATCCTGAGTAGATTCGGAATTTTGGTTCTTGTTTTGTTGACCGACGACGCCTGTTGTCTGCTCTCCTCCCAGACGGCCAACAAGTTGCTCTGCTCTTGTCTCCCGGACAATTGGCCAAGGGCCACGCGTCTGGGTGGGCAGATCACAGGACAACGCGGACAAGGACCGCAAAGGAGCCGGGAAATGTGCAAAAGTCAATTACGGTAGCGCATTGCGGAACAGGCGAGGCCATTGGCTGGCGCGAGTACAGGCACATGTGCTCCGCCCCTTGCTGATGGTTGCCAGCCACGGGCTCGACGAGGAGGCATGCGATTTGCGTATCCTACTACGTAGCAGATGAAGGCAGGGAGGTGAGTGCCTTGGGCTTGCATCGGAACGGCTAGCAGGAAAGCCTGTCGAGCAATCTGGAATGGGCATTCACACCCTCCTCCATTCGCTAGCCTCTCGACTCCCGGCACGCAACGATTGGTGCAGGTAGCAACTAATCTAGGTCGGCCGTCATTGGTCCGACAAAAGATCTAAGTTGGCACCAAGATCTTTATCAGCAGCTCAGCTTGGAGCGCGTGGCTTACAGGAACTTGGAAGACAAAATATCGACTCGATTCCATCTAGGGCCTTGCTGGAACGTCTACCGAACCTTAATTTTTTTGTTTCTTTTCAATTATGCAGCTCTCATCGTACTACGGTTATATGGTATGGTTATCCTGGTAGTCCGGGACCAGGGCTCCGAGTTTCGGAGACAATGGGATGTGAGGATGTGGAAAATCTGGCGTGAGCTAGATGCTGCGACTGAACCAAACCGCCACCCTTTTTGCTATTAATACCTGCAATGGCAGGCAGTGGCTGTACAAGCTGAAAATTCCGATTAGAGGAAGAGGCACAAACCTTTGAAGATTGGTGGTTCGAGGCCTGCATCTCGTGGAGGCTTGGGGTACGCCACAGTAAAAGCTTGTCACTCAGTCCCTGATTGTTTTGACCTGCAACTACAACCATGGGTATGTGTTTCGTTACTGTAGGATTGCCATTCGACATTAAGATATACCTATGTTCATGTCCAAGAGTGTAGCTAATCAATTACAGCCCAATTGAATGAGTAACCCGGTCCCGTCCGACATCAGAGAATGAGTTTAAACAACGGAACAAAAAAAAAAACACGTTACATCTGATCATTACGCCTGCGTTCTGCTTTCCTTTCTGTCCAAAAGAGAGAAACCCATTAAGCATTGCATTGCATTGCCCTCATCTCATCATTGTACACCGACAATTTTTTTCATTTCCCAACATTTCGTTGATTCGGGACAGAGCATTCTTGGTATGAAGCCGGTGCCGTCGGAGGCCGCCAGGTTGTGAGGGCGGAGAACGCCGGGGCTCAACGCCGGGGCTCAACGCCGGAGGGGGCCCCACTGCGCCGCGGACCCGGCAAGCTTCGTGGTTCCAAAAGCATCCGATGATGCTTCGCGATTCCACCGTTTCTTCGTACGTGTCGATCAATTGCAGTTGCCGAATCCGCGCTGGCAGCCGGTTCCGCAGTAATCGGCGTTGGCCCCGCACCTGGAATGGTTGTTAGCATTCAGGAAGAAACATTCACGTAGTGGAAAGGGCTTGGTACGAACCATCCGTATTTGCTGCAGCAAGTCGCGCCGGGCTCCTGGATACAGGTCGTGCTGTTGTAGGCGGGACCGCAGCGGCCGTTTCGGCTGATGGGGTAGGTGTTGACGGGGGCCACGCTGGAGCTGACGCGGCTGGCCGTTGAGCTTCGTGCTGACGACGCGCTCTGGACGGCCACGGACGAGGTGGAGACCCGTGGGGGGTTCACGGATGAACCGGGCGGGACTCCGGTCTTGCAGAGGCCGAATCCAAATTGGCATCCCGAGTAGCAGTGCAGGTCGCTTCCGCCGCACCTAGACATAGCTATGAGTAAAATGGGTATGGTTTGATCATCTCGGTCGACTTACCATCCGTACTGACTGCAGCACTTGTCCGTCGGCTCCTGGTCGCAGCCCGTGCCGTAAGTCGGACCGCAACGGCCATCCGTGGTGGGAGGGTAGGTCTGCGCCGCGACGGTCGAGGTGGCGACGCGGGTTGCGCTGGAGGGCGTGCCCCCGGCAACGGGCGAGCGGTACCAGTTGGCCTGGGGGTCCTTGAGGCACTCGCCGACGGTGACGGAGCGGAAGCCGTTGCGGAAGAGCGACTCGAGCATGTAGCCCGTCAGGTTGTAGACGGACTGGTAGACGGGGTCGTGCTCGATCTGGAGCCACTTGTTGTTGGCCGGGTTGCGGCCCTCGACGTTGGCGTCCCAAATGTCCTTGGACTGCTGGATCTGGCTGGGGTCGTCGTGCAGGTAGCCCTCGGTGTCGAGGTTGAAGTAGGTGACGTGGTAGCCCAGGTCGCGCAGCCAGCCGTCCGTCGTGGCGTTGCTGGCCGAGTAAGGGGGACGCATGTAGGTCGGGAAGAAGCCGAGCAGGTCCGACAGCGCCGTCTCGAGGTACAGCATCTGGTTGCGGAACTTGGGCTCGCTGAGCGTCGTCAGGCGCTGGTGCGACCAGGTGTGGCTGGCGACCTGGTGGCCGTCGGCGATCATGCGGCGGATGAGGGCGGGCCACGGCGTGGACGGGTCGTTGATGGCGCCCTTGCCGAGGTTTCGGCCTGTGACGAAGAAGGTTGCCTTTGCGTTGTAGCTCTGGTGGTTGACAGTTTGTTAGTCTCTCTTTTTTTTTTCCTTCCTCCGAAGCCCAATGACCTTCTCGGTCGTTCATCGAACGCATCTACATAGAGACTTACCTTGAGCATGTCAAGAAGATCCTTGGTATACTCGTAGGGACCGTCGTCGTACGTCAGGGCAATGTCTCCAAATTCCTCGCAGTGATAGATGCCTCGGCCGTACGGGATTGAGCCGATAAGAGGTCGAGGCGTGTTGGCCGTATCGGGACCGTTGGGCCGGACGTTGGCGTCACAGGCCGGGCCGTAGTCGATCTGGCAGGACGGGGCCGAGCAGTACAGGTAACCTTGTCCGCAGTAGCTGAACATGCGAGTTAGTCCGTAGCACTTCCTACACATTGGTGAGGAGGCTCACCTAGCACTAGAGCAGCAGTAGCCGGCCGGGCAGACGGTTCCGAAACCATTACCGCATCGTCCGTTGGTGGAGACTGCTTGTCGCTTGGTGAGGTCGACGGCAGTGGCGCTGGCCTGAGTGAACAGGGCAGCGGCGGCAGCGAGTGCCAGCTGAGATTGGGATCGCATAGTCGAATATCCAGACGCTCAAAGTACGGGGAATAGGTTCTTTATTGCGCAGCGGATGAGAACAGCACACTAAAAGCGAAGAGCGAATGAATGGCGTCCTGTCAAGAGAGTGAAAGACAAGGTGTCGCCGCGTCCGATCTAGGTCAACTAAAGTCCGGGGGCTTCAGGTCCGAGTGATCTTCGAGTACTACCGACTGGCGAAGGCATCGTGGGCTTTCGTCCCGGAGAGGGCCTCGCCACGTATAAGTAGGATTCCCCAGTAAGGCCATGATTGGCAATGCAGGATCAGACACGGGTTGGACGCGCGCGTTAGTCAGTTCCAGAGAAGCATGAGGAGAGACTAGGGCCTCGGAGCGTCTGAGCGCACGAGGAAAAAAGAAAACAAGATGAACTGGCCCGTCAGCGAGAGGGCTGCATTCCGGAGGACGTGCAGCGCAAGTGGGCTGGGCATGGCGGGACGGGCTGGGAGTCGTTCCCGATGTTTACGAGAGCCCCATACCACCATGACGAGAAGGGAGTGGGGAAGACGAAGCAGAAGGGGGGGACGCGGCTCTCTCTCTCTCTCACATACACACACACAAACGCACACTTATTACCTGCGGCTGCAGTGCGCCATGGCGTATTAAGCTATTTCCAGTGGGCGTGCTGCAATGGAACAGGGCGTCGGGCTCTCAGGAACAGGGGTAATCCCGCAAAAGGTGAGTGGGAACCGGGCTGATTCTTGAGATGGGCGGGTAAAGGGAACTGGGGAAGCAGGGCGCTACGGAGAGGTTGAAAGAGCTCTTGGCCAATCTTCTCCAATTATTTTCTCTTCTTTTCTTTTGGCCGCTCGGTAATGCTTCATCCGACGGTGTATTGTTCATCGCAGCATTATGTCTCCTTCATGCACGAGGAGGCCGAGGGCAAGGGGACCTGGACCTGGACCTGGACCTGGACCTAAATTGAAATGGTTGCAAGGTGAGAGGCGGAAGAGGATAGATCAGCGACGGCGTCACGGAGCTACTCTGCGCGCGGACAGGGCACGCACTTTGCAAGAACAGAAAGATGGGCTCACTATTACTAGCACATGTCAATGTCATACCTCGACTTTGTGTAAAAGGTGGAGAAAGAATGTAAGGCACGAGAAGGGGAGCAAGGAAAAACGGAGGATTGGGGCCATGTTAGTCCTTGCGTGTGTTGCGTGTCTCGTTGTTGAGAGACATCGCCAAGGAAAATGTGTCTCACAGAAGACAATTTCGTACATATTTTCCCGAGCCCACTATTGACAATTCAAAGAGGAAAAAAAAAAAAAAGCACGAGGCAGCGCGTCTTTCGGGAGAGTAAAGAATGCTCCTCATCATCCCTCCTTCAGAAGGGGGGGGGAGGGTGGAAGACGCGTGCGCGCATATCACGAGAACTGGGAGTTTGGCCAAGTCCAGCAGCACAACCGCCGAGACTTCGTATAAGCAACGCCCTCATTGGAGCATGGCTGACGCCCAATGACAGATTCGGCAAGAGGCAGACCATTCGAGGGGGGCGGGCCTTTTTCTCTCTTCGTCTTGCTCAGCTCTGGGCTACGAAAACAACAAGAAACGAATAGGAGAGTGAGAGAGAAAAACGAAATGATCGGCATTTGCAGCCTTGGCCTCCCCCACCCCTGACCCCTCAGCCGAGCCCTGCGGCGGCATCCGAAGTGGGTTCCCAACACCCCGTTAGCAGGAGCCGGCAGCTCCAGTGCGCGGCATAAGCTTTGCGCTACGCAGGAGACGTGAGGGCTGGGTTGGGAGGAACTAAGAACTATTGATGAGTTTGGGGAGTTGGCCCTTTTAACCGGTGTTTGCTGGAGGGTGGGCTGGAGAGCCTTAAGAGGCAGCTCCGTGTCATCTTGGCGGCTTCTTATTGCTGGACAAAAACCCCGTGGTAAGTTAGTTGGGGGAAAACGTGTGTCTATACTATGTAACTTGGAGTAGCATTCTACTCCCGTAGGATGTGTGCTAGACCGGGCTGCTGTTGGGTTGCACTAGGTTCCCGTCATCTGTCTCCTCACCGCTAGCGTGAGATTGCCGGCCCTTCGACCTCACCTCTGATGCAACACCTTCTCGTAAACTCGTCATAAACATGGGCTTCCTTTTGCAAGTTGCTGGCCCACAGCACGGCAGGCTTCAATGCTGGCCGGTGTCTTTGTGTTGCCGTCGGAACGTTGTTGTTGTTGTCTCTCTCTCTCTCTCTCTCTCTCCCCCCACCGCCATCACTTCTCTTATTTCTCTTTTTCGGGCTTTTGGGCTTGACGGGCACAGCACCGCACCCTTGCTTTTTTGGAGGTTGTTGCATGATAACTTAACGACTGCCGTGCGTGTGTAGCTGCAATTGGTGTGTTGCTCCCCTGCAACCATGGATCGCTCCCCCCCCCCCCCCCCCCCCTCCTCCCTTCTCTCACCCCCCCATTTTCGAAAGAGAAGATGATGAGCACGACAAGAGGCAGGATCGTTGCATGGCTTTCAGCTTTTGACGAAGGCGTCTGACAAATCTCGGCCAGGCTGAAGCTACGAAGATGGGACCCTCAACTCGATCCTATTACTTTGCATTTTCATAATTGATCTATGCAAGC
>PXOD01001056.1:0-12365 GCA_003012165.1 Paramyrothecium roridum
GGTATATAAGAAGAAAAGAAAAGAAAGGAAAGAAAGGAAAGGAAAAAAAAAGAACAAAAGAGTAAAGGGATCGACGGTGTCCTGCGAGAAGAGAGAGTGTGATTTCGGAGGGTGGAAGAGAGGGGCCGCCGGGGGCATCACAAAAGAGCCTACGCGCAGAAGTCAGACAAACCGACCTTGTCTTGCTCGTCCAGTCCAGTCACTGCCTTGTGAGTCTCCGATTTCGTTACCCAGGACCAAAGCTCTCGTTGAGTTCCATACCAGAGGGCAAGACCATGGCAAGTACCCTCGCCTGCTCCCACTTCAACCACAATTACAAGCACAACCCGCAATATCACGAGCCGCTGCACGACAGCCAACACACTCGCCTGACGTCTCCGTCAGCCTCTGGGTCCGGCACCGCCGCCCCCTTCACACCATCCTCGACGGCTCAGCATCAACCCCTGCCTGTTGTTGCTGCCGGTGCTGCCACGGCTGCGGCCGCGGCTCATAAATCCTCTTTATCGTCCTCATCGTTGCTACCGTCGCTTCTGCTTTCGCATCCCCTGTCCGGCAGCAATTGGGTCGAATGGCCGCAAGATCAGCAGCAGCAGCAACAGCACCAGGATCAGGACAAGGATCACCACCACTACCAACAGGGGAACCGACAACTTGGCTCAGATCCCAAGGTCTCGAACATTTGCGTTGGGGCAGCCAGTGCAACACCGACAGCGACGGGATCCGCAAGGACCACCGCAACTGCCAGATCCAGACGTCCCGCTGGGCCGCGCCGGCATCGACAGCGACGATCATCCTCCACTCGGCGCATGTATAAGCCACCCACCACCGCTTCCGCCTCCTCCCCCTCCCCTTCGCCGGTGCGCTGTAGCGGTAGCTGTGCGAGTGCGAGCCGCCGCATCAGCAGCCCCAGCCCCGGCATCGCCAGCGCAACCACTGCAACTGCCACGCTCGCAGCCGCAACCGCGCCCACCAAGCTCTCGGACGCCGCCGGCACATCACTGTCGTCTTCCTGCTCCTCCTCGTCATCCTCTTCCTTCTCCTCCAACACCACCATGTCCGGCGCAGCGTCTCGGTCTGGCAACAAAAGATCGACCGACGGCCCAACCTCAGACGACCCTTCTTCAACACAGACCGCTGCGGCTGGGAAGCTCAAGCTACCGCGCCTAGATCGCGGTCCCGATGACTTCTCCAGCGTGGTCAAGAATCGCCTCCAGTCCTACACGCGCACCGGGCAGGCTTGCGATAGATGCAAGGTAGGACGCCACATTTTCCCTTGTCTCGAAGGAGCCTCCTTTGTTGTCTCGGCACTGTCTCCGGGCAATATAACTGCTTGGGCAGCTAGCTTTGACCGGCTCCCCCACATTTGCACATCGCTTTGAACAGTAGCTTCGAATCCTTAATTCAACTTCCAATACAATGCACCACTTTTGGGGGGGAATTTACTCACCTCAGCTAACACATCTCATAGGTGCGCAAGATCCGCTGCGATGCCCTCCCCGAGGGCTGCTCACACTGCATCAACCTTAACCTAGAATGCTATGTCACCGATCGTGTCACCGGCCGCACTGAGCGCCGGGGCTACATGCAGCAGCTCGAACGCGAAAAGTCAGGCATGCTCTCCTATATTCGCGATCTGGAAAAACGGTTGGGCGATAATGGTGTCGAGATCAAGCCATGGCAAGGTCCTGCCACTGCCGCCACGCAAGACGACAACAGCTCAGTTAGCCACCACACACCGTCCGCTTCGCCGACCGTCACCGACTGGACGCAATCTGGCCCGATTTGGATGAAGTCCAAAAGCTCAGCGTCCGATAGTCCTGCTGGCCTTTCATCTTTCAGCCTGCGACCGAGATTGCTCGCAGCGCGCAATGACTCGGATGAGACATTGCAGGACGACGAGTATGGCCCTGTTGCCCTGAAGTCCATTCATGGCACTCGATTAACTCTGCTGGATATGACCATGGACACGACCGTGTTTCAGGCGCCAGAAATGGACGAACCCCCTGCAGACAGCTCGATGCCCACCGTGCCTCTGTGGGGGAGATCTGTCAAGGCTTTCCTCCAATCCAGCTTCAGCGTGAACCCTATTGCCCAGCCAAGTATGCCGTCTCGGAATGACGCTGTGACATTTTGCGACTGGTATTTTATGGTGTTCGCGCCGTATCTCCCTCTTCTTCACAAGCCGACATTTTCGCGAATGGTAAGTGTACCTTGTCGGCTCTGTATAGTTCGCGATCATTAACTTGACCCGCTACCAGGTAACTCGAATATACGATGAACCGGGTTTCAAACCCTCGGCTGCCGAGCTCTTGATGCTTCACATCATCTTTGCCATGATCTATCACAACTACGGCGTCCGTAATTGGCAGCCTGAGGGTCGCATACACTTCACTGAACTGGCCGATAAGCACTACCATTTTGCTTTGACCAAGTTTCAAGAGGTTCTCCACTCTCGCGAACTCTCCTCCGTTCAAGCTCTTGGTCTTCTGGCCTATTACACCAGGACTTTTCCGAAACCAGGACTATCTCCACTCATCATCGACCTTGCCTTGCAAAAGGCCATAGATCTCAATCTGCATCGCAGAGATCCGCCGGATGGGAACGGGACAAACCTGAAGAAAGAGCTGCGAAAACGAGCCTGGTGGTCCATTTTATCTCTTTCCGTCTTCGCGGCAGGCCGTCTCGGTCGGCCCATGCCCATCACTGCCGAACAGTTTGACACGGAATTCCCAGAAGCCATTGCCGATGAGCACCTGAGTGAAGATGGGGTCGATTCAAGCCAGACGCTGCCCTGTACGTTCGTGATTGGTATCGTTCTACACAGACTCACCACGACGGTATTGGAAATATACACCCACCTATACAGCCCGCGATGCGATCGGCAGCAATATCCTTACATCGTCGAGGTCTTGGACCAGAGGGTTCGCGAGTGGGAAGATGCCTTGCCTGACATTTTGCGGATAGAGAAGCCGCAGCAACCAGAGACATTCCTCCACGCCTACTACACCAAGATGTTTGTGCTGGAGGTTCGACTCCTGCTGCGGCATCCTTCCTTGGTGCCGGCCGGTGAGAAGGAGCTGCGCGACGAGAACATCCGGATTACCGAAGCGACATCACATGAAATGCTAGTCCTAGCGCAAGAGATCATCAAATACCGCGCTATCGACGCGACCTGGTACCACCTATCATTGTTCGTGAGCTGCATTTTCTCGACGCTGGCCATTCACTGGGAACAACGAGGTGATATATCCCTGGCGAGAGTAGCCAATTTGCACGAGGAGATGGCGCGCTGGGTGAGTGTAATCAAAGAAGTCACCGTTCTCATGGGTACGTATTCCTGTCGCTTAGAAATCATCCGTCACGCAAACCACGCTCTAACCAGTTGCCTTATAGGTTCCGGACCTGGTCTCGCTGTGGAGGTTTCGCGCGTGGTAGACAGGACAATAGCGTGGATCGAGCGCGACATGGGTAGCCAGGACCCCAAGTCTCGGTCCAGTCCACCAGACACATATAGCCAAGGTCCGCCGCTGGTTCAGCCTGGTTATGACCATGCCCGGCCAAACGTGCCTGTATCTGCTGGTGTACCGTCAGCAAGCATGAACGACTTGAAAGACTTTTACCAGAAAAACACCATTGCCCCTCAAGAGTCGTTTCCGGCGTACTCATACGAGAACCAAACACAAAACAGCACCGCAGTCAACAGCTACGGGGCTGATCATTCTCTTTTCTACAGCACTTCCACCCAGACAGTTGAGCCCGGCATCGTCTCGATAGCTCCGAACAACGCACCGGTGCAAGCCAACCCGCTTGCGGCGTCCCCCTTTCATGCCACACAGCCCGATATGGTGTGGCAGAACCGGGGAGCCGCATGGGTTGAATGGGAGGGCACAGTGGCCGACGGCCAAGACCGCTATAGCGCCAGCGCACTTCTGACGCTTGGGGCAACAAGACCAGTCTTGCCAACGGCCGATCACAGCCGCGCGGGCAGCAGCATGGGACAAACGGCGGCCGACATAGCCTTCATTCCGACCTCACAATGGCCATTGAACTTGTTTGATTCGGCACCGAGAGGCGGGAATGGCGGCGCAGCCGAGGATGGGTCGATGAAGCACTGCATATGAGAACGAGAGTCGGCCATCCTCTTGGACTTCGATGGAAGGAGGAGGGATGATGGAGAGTTCGCAGCTGAGAGTGTTCAGCCTTACCTTTCGTTCGTCTTGATATACCAACCACGGTGAGCATAGCGAGGAGTTTTTTTCCCACTTGGGGACGGGGCTAGGCACGAGTGTCATGATCTGTAGAAAGCACACGGCATCTACGGCGCAATTTCCTTTCTTTATCTCGGGGGAAACCATTTCCGGCGCACATATTGGAGGAGAAAAGTATTTCTTGGGCCTGGGTATCACGGGAGGGGGAAACAAAAGGAGAAGAGAGTTGCTCGGATGGCAGGAACGGCCGGATCATTTTGGGGCACATGAAGCATTTTTGGCTGATCTGGATGAACCGGAGTACCTACCTAGGTAAGTATAGCTGAGTACCTGGCCCAGAACACACGAGAGAAGTTATGTTGGATGAGCAATATATTCTTAGATAAAGATCTCACCACACGAAAGAAATCAATAAAGTAAAGTTATTCCTAGAGCTTGATTATGAACAATGTCTGACTGTTTAATCACATGATGCTGAATGGATCAGCATGTAATAAGGTAAGGTAAGGTAGCGCTGTTGGTGAGTTCGGTGGAGAAAGGCATCCAAGGTAGGTACCTAGGTATTCTGTACCTCGTCTACGTTGGTGCTTGACTTCGGCTTGAGCTTTCACACATCTTTCTCCTCCAGCTCTCTTACACCACGAGTAATTGATGCAGTAGCTACGTGTGCTGTGCAAAGGTAAGGTAAGGCACCTATACCTAGGTTAGCAGGTAAACTATTTCCCTTGCTTGTTCTTGAAGTTTCGTAGGTAGAAAGGAAGAATCATGTGAGGAGCCTTTCCTTGATTCTCTCCCTCTTTTTGTCATCTTTTCATTTCCCCGTATGTACCCAGTACCCGTGTAAGCCAAAGTACCCCAGGCCGGGCTGTCGTTGTAAGGTACAAGCGACAGCATGTCCCGCTGGCAAGGAGCCGAATTTTAGCCGGCCAGAGCTCCAGAGGTCGCAACCAGCTTCAGGCAATTTCTCAGCCATCGCGTTCATCTATCTCCAACCCGCCAGCCACGACCCATATCCCATCGAGTCGGTCATCTTCCCGACAAACGCCGCTGAGCCACGAATTCCACGATCCGAACCCGGACCGTAGCTAGCACGCGGCGACCTGGGCAGGACAAGGCCAACATCTCACCCGTCAACAGCTCACCATGGGCAAGAAGCGGCGTGGTCACCCCGATGTCGAGGAGATCCTCGCACGGCCTTGGTGCTACTACTGTATGCTGGCTCTTGCCCTCTTCCCCAGCTTGGCGCAAGCTGGATAACTAACGTGGATTGCGACAGGCGAGCGTGATTTCGAGGACTTAAAGCTCTTGATCCTGCATCAGAAAGCGAAGCACTTCAAGTGTGACCGATGCGGTCGACGATTGAACACAGCCGGAGGTATGCCGTATTCCCATCTCCTCGCAACGTGGCATGACTTCGGGAGCTGTTCAGCTTACTCGCATCAATGGATCCTCGTGCTGACAATATTGTCCACCAATTCCAGGTCTTTCCGTGCACTTGAACCAAGTCCACAAGGAAACCCTCAGTCAGGTTGAGAATGCCCTGCCAAATCGCCAAGGCCTCGAGGTCGAAATCTTTGGCATGGAGGGTATCCCTCAGGACATCCTCGACCAGCACCGCAACCGCATCATCCAGAACTTCTACCAGGCTCAAGAAGATCGGCGCATCGCCACGGGCAACCCTCTGCCCGGTCACGCCCCCAAGGACTCGCGCAAGAAGATCAAGATCGAGTCGGCTGAAGAAATTCTGGCGAGACTAGCAGAGTTTCGGGCGCAGAAGAAGGCGGGCATTACGCCGGGCGGCGCAATGGAGGGCGTCGTGTCTAACAATGCCCCGCCAGCGGGACGATACGTAGGTGCTACGAGAATGGCGCGGTGCCCACCAGCACGCTAACATGATGTCACAGGACGCTCAACAATTCCAGCAAGGCTATGGTCAGCCCTCCTACGGCTTTGCGCCAGATTCCCTTCCCTCGCGGCCGTCGAGCAACACTCCTAACGCGTCGGCTCTTCCTCAGCGCCCTACTCAAGGCGGCGCGTGGAATGGACAGGACGGCACAGCTGCGGGCGGTGATGAGATCGATCAAATGATCCGGATGGCCGAGGCTGGTATCAAAGCCAAGAGACCCGAGGATGAGGACGCGGCAGCAGGTGACAAGAAGGCCAAGAAGGACAAGGAAAAGAAGGGCAGGATGATTTACGACGATGCGGAGATCAGCCCAGAGGAGCGCATGTCGGCGATGCCTCGTTACGCATTCAGGCCCGAGGTTGAGGCGTGAAGCAAGAGCCGGTCAGCCAATTTGGCGACAGCGGCATGGAAATGGTGATTATGTTCTGATACCAATCTTGGGAGACGGGGATGATGGGATTGCTATACAAAGGGGAAAACCACTTCGAGTACGGGAAGCCCACTCCGGGCCTTGGCTTTTCTGTATGCATGGTAGGCGTCTGGGCGCGTGTACAAATAGGTATTGGGATACTATGGCTTTCATCGGTCAGGCCGGACGGCTAATCTCGATTTTGTGAAGTGCATGAGCATTCGGCCTCGCTAGACGGAGCTGAGTCCCCATATATCCGGGTCCAGCCTAGAGAATGTAACGTCGGACGATGACCCGTCGATGCTGAAAGCACTTCGACACGAGGGCGGGCAACGATGTGACCTTGGAGGACACTCGCGCGCCCATGGTCCCGGAAACGTTGTAGGCTCATCTTGTTAAGCATAAGAGGCTGCAATATAACAATGTAACCGCTATTGGGCCTCTTCTCCAGCCGAACCGAGTGTCGCCTACAAAGCCCGTCGCTGTCGCCGTCTAACGGTCGTCCATCTCATGCTGCAATGCGACGCTAGGCAATCATTGCCATGACAGGCACATCGGCTAAATTCGGTCATTCCAAAGCTTAGTGGCATCTCTCGACACCAGGGATCCAGACTTGCTTGCTCGCTCGCTCGCTTCTAGGAATAACGTCACCCGTACTGGGGCTTCTGGGTCCGCTCGAAGAGAGAGCTCACGATATTTCCCTCCGACATGACCGGGTGAGAGCGCGAGATTGAAGGGTCTACTCCATGCGGGGAAGCCTGGCCGCAAAGATTGGTTTGGGGTCGATCTTTTGCTTCAACCGTTCCCGGCTGTTATGGCATTTTTTCGCCATGTCCCGTGGGCCGGGCGAGGCTGCCATAGGTCGATTCTCATTTTACCCGGCATAAGGGGACCAGATTCAACACACCCATCCCAATGCCGGGCCCGGCACGGGTGCGGGGGTTAGTGCGGAGGAATAGCCAGCGAACGAGCAGCAGTGTGACAATGATTTCTGGTCTAGAAGAGCGGATCCGGTGGAGCTCCTGCAGGCAAGGTGCGGTCCCAGTACCGTACCTGGCGTGCCATTCGCTTGTAAGTGGTTCCCTGGCGACGATGTGACGTCCGGTAGGGGCCTACGCAGAAACGGAGGGAGCTGTTGGGGTGGTGTCGATTGGTGGGATGTAGACAGCTTAGTGACCGATGTTTAGTTCGGGCCTGAGGGAGTATTGACGAGCTGCAGGGACTGTTATGATGAACAGGTCTAGTCACCAGGTCAAGGTGAGATGCCGTTGGTCAATTGATATATAAGTGGCAGCATGTGTCGCCGTCGATCGCCCTCTGTCACCCTGAGCAGTTCCTTTGGAGGTTCATTCTCTAGCGGTAGCTCAATTGGCACCCGAAGTAGCCTGGCTTACCAGAAAGGAGGCACAAAAGCGAGAGGAAAAGCCTGAATCGATCCTCCACCTATCGCGAGCCTACTTTTCTCTCACAACATGCGGACGCTGAGTCTCGCAGCCGCCCTCGCCGGCTTGGCATCGGTTGTCGCCGGTCTGGGCCAGAAGCAGATCATCGGCTTCGGCGCCGCGAACAGGGACTCGTTCCAGCTTGCCGGTCGTGGCGTGAACAGCGGCCAGATCCTCGTGTCGAGCGACGACTACTGGGGTGTGATCCGCGCGGCAGGCGACCTGGGCCTTGACTTTGGTCGCGTGACGGGAACAAACTACACGCTCAGCAATGGCAAAAGGGATGCGAAACCAGCAAAGTTCGACTTCGACCCAGTGGACGTGAAAGACAATACCAAGGTAAGTTGTGGTGGTGGCTGCGCTTTTGGTGTAAGTGAGTGATTGACCAGACTCCGTTACAGTTTGCGACGACGAAGAAGCAATCGTTTGAAGGCCCGCCGTATGCCAACCCCGATCCTGCCAAGACGGTCATCATTGCCGGCACCATCGGCCACTCCAAGTACATCGACGACATTGTCCGTGCGGGCAAGATTGACGTCTCCAAGATCAAGGGCAAGTGGGAGTCCTTTGTGACCAAGGTCGTCAAGGACCCCGTCCCAGGCGTCCCCGAGGCTCTCGTCATCGCGGGTAGCATGCCCAGAGGCACAATCTACGGCATCTACGACATCAGCGAGCAGATCGGCGTCAGTCCCTGGTACTTCTGGGCCGACGTCGCCATCAAGAAGAATAAGGACATCCACGTCCGCCGCTCGCAGAAGACACAGGGCGCCCCATCTGTCAAGTTCCGTGGTTTGTTCCTGAACGACGAGCAGCCCGGCCTCAGCAGCTGGGTGGGCACCAACTTCCCGGACGCGTGGAACGGCGCCGCCGGCTACAACCACGATTTCTACGCCCTGGTCTGCGAGCTGCTGCTCCGCCTGCGCGCGAACTATCTGTGGCCCACGCTCTGGGGCAGCATGGTCTACACGGACGACCCCTTCAACCAGCCCCTCGTCTACGCGTACGAGGTTGTCCTCGGCAGCTCGCACACAGAGCCGCTGATGCGTGCGCAGAACGAGTTCGGCACGTACTACAAAGGCCCGTGGGCGTACAACCTGAATAATAAGACGATCGATGAGTACTTTGAGTACGGTGTGCAGCGAGCCAAGCCGTATGCGCGCAACAGCTTGTGGACCATGGCCATGCGCGGCACCGGTGACACGGCCATTGAGGGTTTGGGCATTGATGTCATTGTCACGATGCTTGAGCAGCTGGTGCACAACCAACGCGAGATCATCGCCAAGGGCCTCGGTGTGGACGACATCTCTGAGGTACCCCAGTCGTGGTGCTTGTACAAGGAGGTGCAGAGCTACCAGGAGCGCGGACTTGAGATCCCTGAAGATATTACGTTGCTGTGGTCTGACGACAACTGGGGCAACATCCGTCGCATGCCGCTCAAGAGCGAGCAAAACCGCAAGGGAGGTGCCGGCGTCTACTACCACTTTGACTACGTCGGCGACCCGCGCGACTACAAGTGGATCAACACGATCCAGCTGGAGAAGACGGCCGAACAGATGAACATTGCGTACGCCCGCAAGGCCGACCGCATTTGGATCGTCAACGTCGGTGACCTCAAGCCCCTCGAGATCCCTATCAGCCACTTCCTGGACCTCGCCTACGACCACGACCGCTGGGGCGGCATCGACAATACGCAGGAGTGGCTCAGGGCGTGGATCGCGCGCGAGTTCGACGAGGACCACGTCGACGACATCGCCTCCATCCTAATGCGGTACGGCATGTTCGCGGCGCGCCGCAAGTTCGAGCTGGTCGACGAGAAGACGTACTCGGTGCTCAACTACAACGAGGCCGACACCGTCCTGGCGCAGTGGAAGGACCTCGAGGCCGACGCCCAGGGCGTATACGACGCACTGGGCGCTGAGCACAAGGCGGCCTTCTTCGAGATGGTGTTGCACCCGGTCACGGGCGGGCGCATCCTGACGGAGATTTACATCGCGGCGGCCAAGAATAACGCCTACGCCCTGCAGAAGAGGAACACGGCCAACGACTTCCTCGAGCATGCTCGGGCTCTGCTTGACGAGGACGCGGAGCTGACACAGCGCTGGGATGAGCTGCTCAGCGGCAAATGGAAGCACATGCTGGATCGTAAGTTCACCATCACTCCATCAACTCACACGAATGTGTTTGCTAACCCTCAACAACAGAGACTCACATTGGCTACGACAACTACTGGCAGCAGCCCATGCGCAACACCCTCCCTGCCATGTCCTACGTGCAATCCAACGTCGTCTCGCTGGCCGGCCACGTCCGCTTCAACATCGAGGGCTCCAACGCCAGCGTCTCGGGCGATGACAAGTTCCACCCTAACTCGGGCAACGTGCTCGTGCTGCCGCCGCTGGACCCATATGGGCCAATCACGCGCTACTTTGACGTTTTCAACGCGGGGACCAAGGCGTGCGAGTGGAAGGCCGCCGTGGGCCAGCCGTGGCTCAAGCTGAGCAAGACGGGCGGCACGGTCAGGCCGGACGGCGGCGCGGACGAGCGCGTGTCCGTCTCGGTGGATTGGAGTAAGGCGCCCAAGGTTTCCGGCACCACGACGGTTCAGATCAACCTCACGACGCCGTGCTGGGGTCTGGAGAAGTACGCGGTTCGCGAGCCTATCCTCCAGGTTCCCGTTGTCACACGTTCTGTGCCAGGCACCTTCAAAGAAGGATTTGTTGAGGCGGATGGTCACGTCGCCATCGAGGCGCCGCACTACCAGCGCGTGGTGGAGGGCAAAAATTCCAAAGCCAAGTACCACACACTCAAGAACTACGGGCGCAACTTGGGCGGTGTAAGTCTCGTGCCGGCAGACTTGGACAAGCTGGATCTGGAGGCGGCGCCCGCGCTCGAGTATAGCTTATACCTCTTCTCGAACCACACGGCAGCCAACGTGACACTGTACCTCAGCCCGAGCCACAACTACCTGACGGAGAGCAACCCGCTCGAGTACGCCGTGGCGCTGTACCCGGCGGGCGAGCGGGCTCCGGCGTCGCCGCAGCGGGTGCGGTTCGTGGGGCCGACCAAGGGCGCGAGCATGCCGGACGGGTGGGGCACGGCGGTGGCAGACGCGGTCTGGGGCGTGCGCACCAACACGTCGACGTCGAGCTTCCCCGTCGGCGGCGAGGGCGCGTACACGCTGCGGGTGTGGGCGCTGATGCCGAGCGTGGTGGTGCAGAAGGTGGTGGTGGACCTGGGCGGCGTGCGGCCCTCGTACCTAGGCCCGCCGGAGAGCTTCCTGGTAGGGCGAGACCGAGTGGGCGAGTACGACGGTACGCACTTTGCGACTGCGCCGGGGACGCTGGGCGCGGTTGGGAAGAAGAAGAAAAGGAGTGGTTGAGTTGATGTGATATGTGTGAAAGAGTGTTGATATGCTGTAGAGATGAGTCGGGGATTCTGAGGTTTCATAAAACAGGCGCTTTTAATGAATTGTGAATTCTTGCTGGATTGCTCATTCATGTTTGTTCATGTTGGCAGAGGCAATGTAAAACTGGTTGCCCAGATCATATCGTTAAATGATGCTAAGAAAGGGGAGTGTCTGAGACTGGTGCATAGATGATGATGGAACAGATTATCATAGCCCCTGCCAATAGTGGACATGGGTTTGCCCCGAGTTGAGAGTATATCTCCGTTCAAGACTCAGTGCTTACATGTATATGATAGAATTTCCGGAATACTCAAGACTAGAAGTATATGATAGAATGGTATATCTGGGTTCGTGGAGGTCTTCGTTCATGGTGGTTGGATACGATATAGGGTAGCCAGCCCGGGTGAAGGGCGATTGCTGTTGTCACCAGCCACACTGTAACTGCCGGGCCGCGCCACACGCTACGGTCGTCACAGCAACGCGGGGTGCCGCTTCAAGGGTCGAACAACAAACGGGGGGCACGTCACACCTTTTCATTTGACGGCTTGACCTGACCTGGTGGGACCGACCTCCATGTCACTTTCTAAACACTTCTGACAGCAACCCGCGCTACGGCAGACGTGAATTCTGCCTGCATACACACTCCCTCGACCCTCCTTCTCGTCTTTAGCATTTTGATTCAGGAATAGTAAGGGTTTGTGTTTTTTTTTTTTTTTTTTTTTCAATTCTGCTAGGATACTTCTTTCTGAGGGCTTGGTACCATGAATGATCATATTCAGTCCAGAACTCCTCTTCTGTGTAATATGTATGCGCGTAGAGCCACTTTCGACCGCCAAACTCCTTCAACTTTTTGCTCCAGTTTTACGATTCTTCGCAATGAATTCCGCGGAGCTTTGGAGGGCCCCCAGCCCCCAAAACACCAAACATTAAGCATTGGTTGCGATGTAATGGATGAGGTTTTTCTTCTTCTTGTTCTCCAGGACTCCACTCTTTCGTG
>PXOD01001060.1:0-45539 GCA_003012165.1 Paramyrothecium roridum
CATGCCAGGCTCATTTTTTTTTCTTGTTTTGTTTTGAAGCGCGTCTTGGGGGCACGATGTCGGGTTCTTAGCTGTCCATTACAAATCTAGACTTCTCTCTGGATCTTCATGTAATGCTCGTCATCATATGCACTACTTTAGTTCTTAGACAGCTCTAGTGGTGGAGCTACCTCAGGCATTTTAGGACTAGTACCACGCTGTAAGTCGCGAACAGAAGCAGAGCGCAGTTATCAGCGTCTCCCTTTCCGTCCACCTCCCAAACGGTACCTGCACAGATGTACCGCACCTACTAGTACCTACCTAAGGTAGTTGCCAAACTCCAACCCACCTCGCAGCCCCAATCCTGGTTGCATTAGTTACCTGCCGCAAGCTTCGCGAGAACAGCACCACCTCGAATATCTTGGCCACAAACCCTCACTTCGGCTCTGGCGCTGTGTCTCTCAAACCTGCGACTCTCCTGGACGGGCTTTAGCTTCTTCCCGGGTTAGTTTCCCGCTGCGCATGAACGGTTCTGGCCGACTATGAGCCATAACTCGACTCTAGTACACATCGCGACAACTTGATGGGGCTGCAGAACAGCTCATTCCATTCCCACCTTCACCATTTTCCTCCACGAATTCTAGCTCCCCCTGCTGGACTTGAACTTGGTGGTCTCCTCTTGCTGTCCTCCCGTCGCGCTTCACGCCGTGCGTTCATCTGATACCTCTACTACACACGCCATCGCTTCCGACAGAAACAATCACCTTTCGACTTTTCCCGCCTCTGCTTTGCGCTCGAATGCCAATCTTTGCTTCTGGCGCCATAGCCTGTTCCGCAGCATGTCCGCTTGCACCGCGACAACTTCAGCTTCAGCTACAGTAGTATTCGACCCGAGACCCCGCTAATCTCGTTCTTCATCGCCTCGAAATAACCCTCCGACTCGGTCCTCAAGAGCTAGCTCCCACTTCTCTCTTCCGCACTGCTCATTTCGGCGCCTGCCACTGATGGATGACGATTCAAGCGCGCACACACCAGGCGGGCCCAGCCAGCCCAGCGCTGGCACTACTCCTCTGGCCGGCTCCGGATCTGGAGCATCAGCGGCCCCATCGCAGGGAAATCCCACGCCAACTGCCTCGGCTCATTCGTCAAGTGGCCCCTCAACTTCGTCCGGCCCGGCATCTAGCCTTCAGAACTCCAAACGAAGACGTGGGCTGGGAGTGGTAACCCCCAATGCCTGCACAGAATGCCGGAAGAAGCGCGCAAAGGTATCAATTGCTTCACCATGTCTATCCTGGCCTTCCCTTGCTCGCCACATCAGTCTTCATTCTTTCTAACCTGCGTATTCCATGTGTAGTGTGATGGGCAAAGACCTTGTGGCCGCTGCAAGGCCCAAAAAGACGTCGAATGCGTTTACGAAATCCCTGTGCGACAATCCAAGGAAAATCTCCGCACAGAAATCGAGAGCTTGCGCATCCGCCAGCGTTCGAGTGACCAGGTCTTTGCCGCATTGGTGCGCCCTGAGCTATGGGAGGAAGTTCTTACACGTTTGCGCGGTGGGCAGTCCGTTGAGGGTATTTCGGAATGGCTCGGAGGCGCTCTTCCCTCGGGCGGAGGGGCCATGCCGTCTATATTCGGCCATGGCTCAGATCGTGGTGTAACAGCCGGGCCTGGCATGGCTACAGTGGCCAGCTTCGGCACCACCGGACCAGGAAGTCTAGCTGCTATGAGGCTTGGTGTCAACACTCTTACAAGCCCAGTGTCCGGCCCGACATCTGGGATCAGGTCAGAAATGGGAACCTCCGCCCCCTGGCAGTACTCTACCCAGAGCCAAGCTCCGTCGAGCAGAAGCAACTCACACCCGGATGCTATGAGCTGGACTGCTAGCCTTCCAAGTGGCCAACCTCCTCAATCGCGGGTCGGCTCTTGGGCAGAAGCTCTGCGCCCAGATCAACTTTCCGATGAGATGCCAAGGTACCGTGGGCTGGAGCAGGTCCTCTCTCCTTTAAACAGCCCCGAGATGAAAGCGCCCTATGCCAATTGGACAACCATCACAAGTGACATTACGTTAGTTCAACATCTTCTAGCTCTATACTTTTGCTGGGAATATCCAACATTTGCGTCTCTCAGCAAGGAGCATTTTCTCCGGGACTTTCAGGATGGTCGACACAGATACTGCTCGCCGATTCTTATCAATGCCCTGCTTGCTCTAGGTTGCCGCTTCTCCACGCAACCTATGACAAGGGCCAATCCAAACGATCCCTATTCCTCGGGCGACCACTTTTTTAAGGAATCGCTAAGATTGTTCTATCAGGAAAAGGACCATCATTCTCTTACCACGATCCAGGCTCTCGGCATCATGTCTATAAGGGAAGCGAGTTGTGGGAGGGATTCGGAGAGTTGGTACTACGCTGGACAGAGCATCCGCTTGGCTATAGAGATGGGCCTGCATCACATTCATGATGAAGGAGACGAGGACGAACTTGCAGTGCAATCTGCAACATTTTGGGGAGCATTTGCTCTAGATCAGTAAGTTGGGTACTCTTGCAGTTGCAAATCCTAAAACGATTTAAGCGTCTAACGTTGTTCTACAGCGCGTGGTCCCTAGCAACCGGCTCATTACCGCAGTGCAGCTGCTTTCCGTATCTCCCTCCCAAACCTGCAATAATTGACGATATCGAAGCATCTCTATGGGTGCCATACACAGACGACGGTGAGCCACCACAATCGAAACTTGGACCTCTCGTAGAAATTGACGTAAAGTATCCAGGTGCACCCCTTCAAAGATCATGCGAGCAACCATCCAATGTTCGTTCGGTTTACAAATGTTTTTGTGAGCTGAGCGAGCTGGTTCACCAGAGCTTGTACATTTTACACTCACCAGGAAAACCGCTCACGGCTCGGGATCTTTTGAGTATCTATACGCAGTATCTTAACTGGTATGACCGGATTCCAGAAGTGTTACGGCTCGGCCACAACTTTACCCCAGCTGTGCTGTTCGCTCAGTAAGTGCAATCCGTGATACAATGCCAGATTGATACATGTTAACGCCGAGAAGCATGTACTATCACTTTGCCATACTACTATTGTTTCGCCCATTGATCAAACTCCGGATTCTGGGATCCAAGATATTGCCTCGTGACGTTTGCTCTCAGGCAGCGGATGCTATCCAGGGCTTGCTAAAGTCATATTCGAAGCTATATACCTTACGTCGAACGCCATCTTTCGTCCCATACTTTGTCCTTACCTCATCCATCATGCATCTAGCTATCGCTGCCGCCACAGGCCAGGTCGAGGCTGGATCAACTCCAAATCCAAGCAAAACGCCGCCGAAGATTGATGCTCACGTTTCTGAATCAATCTCGCAAGGCATCGCTGACCTCACCGAAATGGCCCCGTGCCATCATTTTGCTGAACAGGCCCTCAATATTTTACGATACCTCGCAAAGAAATGGGACATCGAGGTTGACATAGATGCTGAAAAACTACCACCCGAGGATTATGACAGGCTCGTTAAACCATACACAAGCAGTCTCAACTTTTTTGCACCGAATGTGCAGTCAACGGATTTCATTTGCGACTGGGGCCCAATTCAACCAATGAGTGGAGGCGGAGATTTGAATGCCGCTCAGAAATCCGGAGACAACATGGAGAATCCCCTCTTTTGGCCATTTCCTATGCAAGGAAGACCAATGCTGCCAAGTGGAGAGGAGCTGGAACAGGCCGGATTCGAGAAGCTTTAAGCGGGTATGGTTCGTGTTCTGCATCGATGGTAGGGCTCATATGAGCTACCTCAAACATTGCTAGGCATGGTTGGACTAAGCTCTCAGCACTGGATTTCTGTTTCGACAGAAGTCCTATCTCGTTGATAGATGATTTAAGTTACAAAACTAAGAGCGCGGCGTGGCCCTCATCGGCCGGAAGCCGGAAGATGCAACATCGCCGGTCTCACGCAGCAAACGCCCGGATCAAGATCATCAAGATCAAAATGCGAAATGTGTGATCTATGGGAAATGCCAATATTTTTAGTGCCATAATGATGGTATTTGGAGACGCGGCCGAATAGAACCATACGATGCGAAGTATGTTAGAACAGAGAAATAAACCAACAAAATATGATAAAAAGATTAAACATGTCGGACAATGTACATGCTGTTCACGCCTGTATATTCAGTGTAACTTTTACGTCCTGTATTGAAAACATGCGGCCAAAATGCATTTCGCGGACCCCTCCAGTCGTCAAGTGTTCAGGTGATGGCCGGAGCAGGGGCCACGTGACAGCAGCACATTCTCCGATTGAGCTTGTGTCATGCCTCGGCTACAGTTGTCGCATAACGTACCTTAGTGGAGCTATTACCTTTCCTCACCTTGTTGCTCATCTCTCCAGCTTTCACTTCATCATTGAACATCTCGCACGCACGCGAATCGCCGCTTCCCGCTTCTGCTTCTCCAGTTCGACATGTGAGCGCTGGAGATTTCCTGCCGGAGATCCCAAACGATCCCTTCGGAACATATACCAAAGAAATGACTACATCATCAACAAACCCGAAGCCAGCCGCCATGACTTCGCAGCCGTCCCAGCCATCACGTACGCCGCGACCGGCACTTCGTCATATTCTGTCAATGCCCCCCCAATGGCTCGCCATGTACGATAGCTTCATTACAAAGAATGCTGGCCAGGTGTCGCAGATTGAGAGTGCCTTGAGGAGCCTGACATACATCATACCGGGTTGGTCCATCTTTCCCGGAGACATCTTTTACTGGCGTTTTTTTATTAGCCATTGTGGGATTTATGTTCTGACTACGTGCCTCGTTGTTTTTCGCAGGTCGTTTCCGTGACGCAGAGATAGCATCAGAATCCATCCATTCCGGTGTCCAGCTGCTTTCGCTATATCATGATAACCTTCTGTCGCGGGCGCTTTCAACACTGCCTATGGCGTCGATACCTTCCACCCACACGCGATACACGCGTTTCTGGTCACAAAAAAGTAGACTCTATCGTCGAGTTGCGATGCTCCTGCAGATGGTCATATATACAGAGCTCCTCTGCGAGATGACGGCCAAGCGACGTGGTGGCGAGGGGAACCGATGGAAGGTCATTGTGCTTTTGGAGGCTATCAAGGCGTTGTGTCGCCTCCTCCTTCTCCGCATCACACGATCGCGACCACTCGTCACACCTGCGTTGCCTGAGCGCGAACCCATCCCCGAGGAAGCCGAGGAAGACGAGTTAGATGAGCCGGCAAGCAGCGAAAGCGAGCTGATGGACGAGGTGACTGCTGGACCTCATGCTGATCGTGCGCATCCGCTGAAACCGGCACATGAGCGGGAATGGACCATGCCGCGTACCGGCACGAGCTTACCTTCGCTACCAGAGTCTAGTGATATCAGCTCGTACTTGTTGGGACGTGTGCTCTCTGCCGATGATATAAAGCCGGCTACAAAACTTTTGAATCAACTACGCGGCCGTGGACAAGCGGCGGAAATCCTGCAAATTCTAGCGCCTCTAATCTATGCCATCGCACTAGCTCGGAGCAAAAACAAGAAGTCATGGACCCCATGGCTGGTCGGAATTGCAGTCGAGGCCGCCGCGCGACGACTTCGAGACCGCAGTCTCCGAACTACGTCGCTCGAACGCGATGAGTGGAATAGGAGAGGCTGGGCCATGAGCTGGTGGCTCATGCGCGGAGCATTCTACGAAAACATGACCAAGGGTGTCGTGGGCAGCATGAGTAAGAGGCTGCCCAGCTTCATTGCTGGCATTGTGGAAGACTACGAATATCTCTGGGAGAATTACTATTTCAGCACCAGCGCATAAGCCTGATATTGGCGGCCAGAATGATGGTGACTGCAGGAAGGCGTTCAGCTCGGATGCAAATGCTCCTGTTCACGCAACCCTCAACTTCTGAAACGCGATAAGAACTCCAACTCTGGGTTGTGTCTGGCTGCCCACAATCTGCGCTGTGATGCGAATCAATGTTTGAGAGGGAGGGGTTCCTTAGGCTGTTCAATGGTGTGGTTTGAGTGGCGATAAGGGTTCACCAAGGATGAACAGGCAGACTGAGAACGGCCTGAATCTGTGTCGGCTCCTGGAAGTGGATGTGTAAGACACCCTAACTATTGGACCGCCTGTTGGATTTAAGCCTCGGCGGATGATCCACGGCCGGAATTTCGAGCTGGAAGTTGCCGGCTCTGCCTCACTTCTTGTCCGCAGAGGATCTAGAAGTGTGAGCTGCATACGGCGTCGCCGCGCAATGTACACAAGCTGGCACATGCGTATGCCGCCGCAGATGGGTAATGGGTTCGTCTGTAAGTCTAGGCAATTCGGGATCGGAATTGAGGATAGGTCAGGGGGGAGGGAAACAGAAGGCCAGTGGCATTGACCCACCCACCCTTACGTGGCGATTCTGTGTACGTCAAGGCTTTCCAACAACGGATCGAGACCATCAGCGCGCCAAGAAGGCATGGTGTTCTAAGTTGATGTTGGATGCTGGCCGGACGAGGCCAGTTCCTGCATGACTAGGGACTTTGGTGTTCTGGGCGGAAGCAGATTCCTTCGGCTGTGCTGGAGTTCATAATGCTGCTGACAGTGCGCAACCAACATGTATTATACAACAAATCTTCTCAAATGTCAGATTTATGTCTCTTAGCGTCTGGTTCAAACTTTCCGTGCAGGGCGCCGACATGTCAGAAGGGCGCGGACATGCCATGGCGGAGGCTAGCTAAGAAAAGATCACGTACGAGCCATTGGTGACATACATCGGCGCACCCCTGCATGGTGAGGCACGCCAGCGGAACTTTCTAGCTGCAGGTACAGGATGCAGGAAGTGAGGAACTATAGCCGACCCAAGTATATTGGCGCAAAGGGAGCACGAAGAGCTTTCACACGTGGCGTAAAAGGGGCGATCCGACATGGAGGGCAATCCTGTTCATGCTAGATTACGGGGGTTGTTGTAGAGAGAATATACTGCCAATACAGATGATACACCAGTCCAAAGCAAGGATTAGATGTCACATTTGGCGCTACACGAGACCAGCGTTCTAATGCGAAGGCAAATCATTGAAAATCTTTGCAAGAACCGGGCCACGGCGTGTGCGGCGGCTGCTTCAGGTTGCTTGGACAATTAATGCGAAGAGAAAGCTGAAGGCGATGGAAGGAAGGCCGAGCGATGTCATCATTGACTCTAGGCTCGCTCATGCGTCCATTATCGATTAGTCGATCGAAGCAGACCACTCTTGAAAGGGAAAGGGGAAGAGAGGGGAGGGGGGGAAAGTCTGAACTTGCCAAGCAAACAATCCGATGTTTCGAGGCTGCCAACCATTTCGCACCCATTTTAGAGGTTACACCAGCGTGAACCAGCCGGACCACTACAATCACCCCTTAATGATGGCAAAGTATCACGAAATAGGGAAGTCCGTGCCCAAGTGAAGGTGTTGAAAATGGCGATGAAGGGAGGCTAGACCGTGCCTGAGCTAGGCTGGAGGCTAGAAACTGTCCATTGACAAAACTGTGCTTAGGAGGATCTGTGTATAACCACCTTGCCCTCTCCTCTGTTTCCGTATGCCCACAAAAGGGCAGATCGTCCGCAGGGCGAACGCTTGAACGCGGCGAAAGACAAATAGGCTAGGGCGGCAGTCGCAACATCGCGTCAATGCTGCGGACACGGGGCTGGGGAAAGGCTAGGTCGTGGAAAAGCCGGCACTATCTAGCAGTTGCAGTTAAAGCAACAAAAGCGGGCTGGGGAGAGAAAGAGAGGGTCGGATCCAGGAACAGGCTCAATGGATCGGCGAAACGAGGTTTAGTGCGTGGACGGACAATTCCCATTGGCTGCCGGCAAGGGATGCTGGCTGTTTCGAAACTCAAGGTGGGGAAGGGGAAGAGAGCGTGGCTGTGTCACGCTGGGCTTGTCAAGGAGCTCGGTACTCTATTCTGTGTGTTCATGATCTGTGGTCTGTGGTCTGTGGTCTGGCGATAAAGCGGGAACCAAGACCACGAAGATCCTTGGGGAATGTTTCAGGTGTGCCTGCACGTTTTGGTGTTGGTAGGGGTGCACCTAAGATATCTGTAAGTCAAGACTACGGGCAAAGACAACACAGGTTCGTGTCTTGCGCACCAGGCTATCTTGTGGCCCTGGGAGGACAGACGTTTCATGAGACAGACGGGAGTGGCGGAGCAAACGGCCATCCACGTTTTTTTTTTTTTTTTTCCTTCTTGGAAGGGGGTTTGTGATGTCTTACTGTGTGCCTGACTAAAACTGGCACACCCGGGATAGCGTGATCATGCTACCAGGATAAGACGAATGCGAATGAGCAATTGATGACAGTGCTGTTAGGAAGCCTGCGCTGAAATCCAAGTGAGAATGCGACGGTGGAGGCAGAAGCTGAGGAAGCTGGAGTGAGAGTCGCAGCAACACCTTGACTGATGAGGTAAGGCAGTTTTCAGTGACGCCAAGAGAAGTTGCAAATGCGAAGTACAGGTACTATGGAGTATGAAAAACCCAAGACCTGGCAGATCTGCCGCAGACGGCCATCCAAACGAGCGCTGTCCATGGTACGGCACCTCAAACGAACTGTTGATCATTCGGCTAATGGGGAAGCGGAACGGGAAGAAGGGGAAGGGTGTGTGTGCTTGCACTGTAGAAGGGAAGATGCCGGATGAGGTCATGTACCTTACCTTACCTTACCTCAGGTACCTTGCAGCCGGGGGTTTCCTTGGATGAAGTGCGTTACCAGTTGGGTAGTTTACCGTGCTGTGCGGTCCAGTTTATTCCCACTTTGTCTCGAAGCCTTGGCTCTCCAGTCATTGTCAGCATCTTCTCAGCAGCTAAGTGCTTGGGTCGCGGAGCATGCAAGGCATGGTTGGCCAGTACCAGGCATTTTGGCCCCTTTGGCCCCCTGAGGGATAATACCGTGATGGGTAGAAGTAGGCGCTGGCGAGCCGGGGGGGGGGGGGGGGGGGAAAGATACCAGCAAGAGCGAGGGTACCCGCAAAGTATCCTTCCAATTCGAGACAAGTTTCTATGGAGCAAGCTCCCCTGTTCCTGCATGTGGGGTGGGTACCCGAGACCTAAATCTCATAACAAACAAGCCAAGGTCCAACGAGGTACAGTGCAGCATTCTCCCAAGGTACGTCCGTAAGGTGAGATACTAGCTTTGCCTCAGTTCGTTTCTACCAATTGAATACCTCGGGGAGGGCACTCCTTTCCCGGCCTAGCACTCAATCCAAGCAAGGTAGTGCCGTAGCTCAAATGATTAGATACAGTTATGTATCTTCTAGGAACAGCTCGTTACCCAATCGTAGTTTCTACAATGAGGAATCAGACTGCCCCTCGTCGATGTACCGAGGGTTGAACGTGTCAGAGCACAGTAGCCTGCAGCGAAGGGGAACATGCTGTCGATTGTGTCACGTTTCAGCCCACGGCGTGACCGTCTCTCTGTTGTCGATCTGGAGGAGCACTCGCGGAATTGAACCGAATGGATCACATTCGCGCGCGCGCTCTGTGTAGGTCCTGCAAAAGCGCGACTGTATCGGCGCCATAATAGTTGCACCACCCGGCCATTTAGCGCTCTACGAGGGCACGCCGACCCGATTTTCTGGGGCTAGCAACCAGGCACGTACCTTAAACTAAAGTTGGGCAGAGCGCCGTGCCTCATGTAAGGCACACGTCTTGCAGTGATTACCGGGACCGCCGCTAGCAAGACCACAAGTGAGTGCGAGTGCTGCAAAGAGTCGACAATGGCGAGATAGAGTGAGCGGGCGAAGGGCCAAGAGGGCATACAGCCTTCGCCTTGCATGCTCAACAATCGGTCTCGGATAGGGGAAGGCAAAACTTTGGGGGGCTAGTTAGGCACGAGGCCACTTGGTGCGTTGCATCGAAGCCATACGATGCCAGGAGCAGCACGGAGAAGGGTCGTGGTGGTTGATCTTAGCGTTGCTGCAGACGGCCGGGAAATCATAAAATCAATATTTCGTGCCGATATGGCATCCGAATGATTAATTAGAAGCGTCAGTATTGCCGGCAGAGTTCCGATCAGAGAACCGAACGTGGAAGGACAGCAATCAGCTCGGGTCCCCTCACTTCCTCAGCCCCAGGCCCAGCTCAGCTGGCGTCTGTCCACACCATCAGGCGGCGGCACATCTGGGCATTCCAAGCAATCACCATGCTTTCCGGTTAGCAGGTGAGTTCTTCCTCATGTATTGTACGAAATAACTACTGCAATGATGGACTATGCTTCGACGCACTCACACGCACCTATGAACCAGGTAACCTTGTTTTAATCCACTTCTTCTCGTTCTTGACTGGTTTCTTTCTCCTCTTGTGGTAACAAGTTGGCTCACTGGCCGGAATGGTTATTGTGCCTTAGCTGATTTCATCGCCATCATATCGATCTGCGCATGTGCGTATGGCTTGCTTGCTAACATCGTCAGATTTTGTGTCTGCATGCCGCCCGTCTCCGATCTGCATCTGTGTCTGTGTGCCTGGGCGCATCATTCAGCGCTTCCCGTATGCAACCCAAAATAAATGATAACGGCTACATAAGGTACACAACACAACAGCCACGAGAATGACACTGGGGTAGGGCGTATGGAGTACATGCATGCACAAGGAAAGTTGCCTGGCATGCAAGGTACCCGGCCCTGGAGAAAACAGAGCTTACTGTTGGACGAAGAGAATAGGGTGGGGGGCCCGCGAAGCAAAAGCCCATGGGCTGAAATGCTGGCCGTCTGATCATGCTCCTTTTTTAGCCTCCACCAAAGGGACTTGGACGGATGGACCAGCCCGAAGTATCGATTGTCATTTCATCCGCCCTTGCCATCCAAAAGGTACGTGCGTGCATGCGCGAAATGGCCAATGGGTGATAGCGCACGTATGGGTGTGTAGCCGTCTGTGAGGAGTGGAAGTGACCGGTCAAGAAAAATGGCTCCTCCGTATGCGAGCACGCCTATAGTCGCTGTCTTCTTCTCCTTTCTTCTTTGCAAAAGATTGCTGTAGAGTCAAGTGTGTCTCACCGTGTTGCAAGAATACACACAGCCATGACAGCGCCTGTGGAGTCTCGATGATGTCTCTCTTGAGTGCTCGGGGAGCACTGGATCCTCATCAGTGGCTTTCCCACGAGGACCCTTGCCCCCCTGGTTGGCTCCCATTTTCATCATCATGATCCATGCCGGCCGCCCCACTTGCCATGCTTGGGCCCAGCATTTGGTTACTGGAGTTTCTCCTGAAGAGTACCGTACAGGTACTCGCGCGCACCTCGATGATGGAAAGGGTTGCTGGAGCGAGTTACCCAGCCATTTCGTCTCCGTGCAGAGGCACACCGGCTATCTGTAACGTGCGCCTGGTGAAGACGCCCGGACGAATGCCTATTCGAATACAAGGGCAAGCACAGTAGAAACCTAAGAGCTTCAAGCCTTCGATGCAGAACTCAATTGCTTCCCGAGGCAGATCCCGTTGTAGGCAGCAACTGTTTGCAATTGTGTCACTGCAGGCAAACCCGCCTGCTCTACCTTATCTCCGTGCACATGGGAGCTCTCAGATTTCGCTCCGCCAGGGCCGACGCCTCGGTTCCGCACTGTTAAGGGGCGGGAGTCTCTGTCTGGCGCGATTTGAGCTCGAATGCTTGGAAGGTTGGTGTCCCTGCGCTCCCCGGCCATGCGCTTCGACAAGCTGTACCTTTTTTTTCCCTAACGGATCTCTTCACCCCTGACCGGACTACTGCTGGTCCCCTCTGCAACCCCTCTGCAAGGTACAGGTACTTTGTCAGGAGCCACGCCCTTGCTATCCGCTCCACACCCTTTTAGCTCTCCGTCCGTCTGTGTAGCGAGAGGAGGGACCCTCTTCGGGCTCCTGCCTCACTGTACTGTATGGATACTGCTCTCATACTCACTCGATTTGCGCGCTTCTTTCTTCCTCCTGGCTCTCCCTCTTCTTTTTCACTTTCTGCGAATATACCTACTGTACCTCTTTTCTCATCCCCAAACCCTGCCTTTTCATCCTCTATTCAATCACACTCGTTCTCACGACTCCTCCGCGCCAGGTAGTCTGCCCACACTCGCTTTTTTTCTTCTTCCTTTCGGTTTACAGTACTGCTATTTGTTCCCAATCCGCTCGTTTCTCACAGCCAAACGAAACCAAACCTCCGAATCTCCGCTTCGGGGCTCCATTTTCCATCTCGCGTTCCGAATCCCACTTGCAGGAGCCCTGCAATCGTCTTCACGCACTCCTCCTGGTACTTACATCCGCTGAGCAACCCTCCCTGGAAGCCGTCGGCAACCCCTGCCTGCTCTGCGTAGTGGTGTGTCTGTCGCGCGCGCCAGGCCAAGGCAGAAAAGGCGACAGGGGACAAGGGTGTGGAAAGGAATCCCATTTCCAATAATACTCGGAGAATTGGCTCTTGGCTACCTAGCCGTGACTTGGTCCCTCCAACTCCTATTCCCTTTCTTTACCACGTCTCGCCCTTCGCTCACCCGCTCTTTTCTCTTCCACACTACGCACGCCAGCGTCGGTCAACTACTAATTCACCGTCGACGTCTTGTCGTCAGCGTCGTCGCCGCTAATCGTTGTCGTCGCCGTTGCCGTCGCTGCTGCTGCCACCGTCTACAGTCTTTGTTGGTCTTGTTTGCCATCGTCGCTCGCTTCGTTTCCGTCATTTTTCATCGTCAACATTCCATGTGAGTCGGGCCTATGGACCAAAATCAGAACCACCATCAGCTTCGTCAACAGCTGCATTCTCAAATCATGTCTCCACTTCAGCAACAGCAGAGCCTTCAGCACCAGCTGCAGCATGAAGCTACTCCCCAGGACGTTTTGGCCGAGGCCAGAAAAAACCTCCAGGTCCTGATTGATTCTGGTCTTTCCAAGGATCTCCTCCATCAATGGGTTGACGACAGCCAGTCGCTACAGCTTCAACTTGGCTTGTCAAATATGTCCATCCCACCTCAGTCGTCCATTATTCCACCACAGCCGACGCTTGCTCCTCCGCCTCCGCCGCAGTGCCCCCCGCCTCCTCCACCGATGCAGGCTTCATCGATCTCTGCTCCCTCGTCTGCGGCCACGACCGTTCTATTGTCCCCTTCGGCAGCTTCCTCGGCGTCCAGCTCCGCGACGTCAAATCACTCATCTGCTTCAACCCCTACCGCCACCACGCCGACTCCGGACATCAAAACCGAAGCTCTACCTGAGGAGCTCGCAGCGGCCTGGTCTCAACCCCCTTCGTGTGTCTTAACCAGCCCCAGCGACGACGCCTCTATCTTTCTGCCGCCCTCGGCCCCATTCTCGCACCGTCCGCGCATCTCCGTTTCGTCGACTAGCTCTGGGTCTTCGGGGCATGCTTCTATTTGGTCCACTCATTCTGCTCAGTCAACAATGTCGTGGCAATCCGCATCTACGGGTCGTTCGCAAGCGCCTCTTCCCATGCCTCCGTCCAACGCCTCGACGCCGGGCGGTCCACTTATGAACGGCGCTCAGGTCGCTGCTGCCGCCGCTGCCTCAAAGCAAAACATTTATTGGTGCACATCGTGCGAGACTAGCTTCAAGCGTAAGTACGATTGGAAGCGTCACGAAGACGAATTCCATGAGCGCTGGAGAAAATACCCGTGCCCCGAGCCTGGCTGCAATCGTAGCTTTTGGGGATCCAATTCGTTCAATCAACACCACAAACAATGCCACGGGTGCAAGACGTGTCCCCACGCCGAAAAGGTCGTCAAATTTCTTCGTAAACGGAAGTACTGGGCCTGCGGCTTCTGTTCCGCCTTGCATCCCGCTCGCGAGCGTCACGTCGAGCACGTTGCGAGACATTTCGAATCTGGCATGACCAAGGGCGATTGGATGCACTCCCGCGTTGTCTATGGCCTCCTCCACCAGCCACTCATCCATGAAGCATGGGATGCTCTTGTTGCTAGCAAACAGTCTGAGTATGCCGGTCGCCGACCACAATTCAGCTGGCATCCTAGCAAGACTGGACGCGCCCAGGGTTTCCTCGAGAAAGAGAGCCCTGGGCAGTTGCAGGATCTATTAGAGTTCTTCTCGGGTGACGAGGGCGAGGCACAATGGATCGTCAGTGTGGCCTACGACTTGGCTGACATCGTCCTTACCACAGCGCCTGTGCAATCGCCTCAGTATACACAGCCTAATATGGGTCAGCATCCCTTCTCTAGTCAGGATCCTCGCGTGTCGTTCTCGCCTTTGCCGACCCAAGCGCAGCAGCAGCAGCAGCAGCAGCAACAACAACAGCAGCAACAGCAACAACAGCAACTATTAGGCTCACCTTTTCGAAACACGATATTTGTTCCCTCACAGTCCTTTCCTCAGACTCAGCACTCCTCACCTGGCTCAGCTTCACATTCCTCTCACTCGCCTATGGCGCCTTCTCATTCTCCTCTGGATAAGCGAGAACTGCCACCACCACCGCCGTCTGCCATGGCCGAACCGACGGCGACGATGATGGATTTCGAATATCTGCCAGCGCCAGTGGTATTTGATGATTGGGAAAGTATAGCCAGCTCCATTACGGGGGAGCCGACACCGCAGCAGATGAATCAGCCGCAGCAAAACTGGAACATGTCACACTACTTTAACGATCCGCGGATTCCTTCTTGAACGACAAAGCCATCCGCCAATACGACATGATGACTCTGCGAAACTATGGACGCTTGACTACATCAGCAACAACTTGTATAGTACTCTGGCCAGCGGCAACGGAGCCGAGGCTCGACAAACGATTCCGACGTGAAGCATCCGCTTCTTTCTCATTTGAGTTTTGCACTTTTTTTATGCCTTAGTTCGTTTCCAATGGTACATAATCATAATACCCCATCACGAGGAGGACCTTGCAGGTGGAAGGGTTCACACAGCTGTGGTTTTCTTATGTCACACCTCTAGTTGTGATTATTTTCTTGTACGTCGATAAGGCCCTCCCACTTCACGTCATACCCAGTGCGGTGCGAGGGAAAATAAGCCCCAGGAAATGTTTCATATGTCAATGTCAATTTCGGGCAAAAGGAGTTGCTAGGATTTTTTATGCAATCTTATATATCACCGTGTGTCGAAAGCCGAGGAACAGGGTATAGAAGTGCCCGATGGCAGAGGAGGGAACAATGGAAAGGAAAAGAGACTTTGCTCGGCATCTCGAAGACAGCTCGTTGGTTTCAACCGCTTTACCTTGCGAGAGAGGAGGACTACAAGATCCTGTAGGATAGAAGGATAAGGACTAGGGTGAATGAATAATCGCCTAACCCGGGTGCTTGAACAGCGAATCGATGTGTTCGACAAGGGCAGTGTATATCTATAATGTGTAGAAGAGCACATGCAGGAGAGAATTCGGTGTATTATCACGTCCCGTGCAGCAGGCGAAACATTTCTATGAAGCATGACGTCAACGAATGGCCATTCCCATTGTCAAAGAATGGGATCGGAGCCGCAGCAAGAGCCGTGAGCATGTAGACATGCAATGACAAAGTGGTAGTAACTATACAAAACGACTTCCTGGACCCTGGTCTGGTGTGGTGGTCTCTAGAGCAAATGAGAATGCAACTTATTGGATGGGTACGCAGATGCGTCAAAGACGAGTCAAGTCATGCGGGCAATGTTGCCCTGACACTGGCGGTTGAAGCTAGTGTCCAGCGAGAGTGAGAAAAAAAGCTGGAGACGGCCGATCCAAGGAAATTCAAGGGGCAAGAGAGGAGTGTGCGCGGGCAGCGTTGTTGTCAAAGCGCACCGCCTAGTTCCAGATTGGAGGGCATGGCGCGAAAATGGTGATGAGGCTTAGGCAGTCTGGTCTGGAAACCCGGCACCCTCAGGTGCTGAGGAGTCTTCCCTTAGCAAATTCGCTTACGAAGTGAACAGGGGACCGTGATGATCAGTGATGGAATCAGAGGGGTCAACCTCGGTGCGGGCTGTCGTAGATCCTTCGTATACACGGCACGCAGGCTGCGAGGCGTAGACAGCCGATAGGGCGTCCAGACCTATAAACCTGACCATTTTTATAGGTATGACAGACGTCAGCTAGGTCCAAGCGTGCCTTAGGAAAAGCTTTCAGTCTAGCGATGCCACGAAGTATTGCTGTGAGAGATGCGCATCATGCCAGAGCCCGTGCTGTTCGGGCTTCACTCAGTGAGTGGATCATGAACGGCGGGCAGCATAACTACGGTGGATACGCGCAGCACTCGTCTGCCATTTCCGTTGCCTCTTTCCAAGACAACAAAACATCAAACCGTCACCAGTGCTAGGATGGAGTGACAGTCGCCATCTGGCCCAAGTAGCTTGCTGTGGCATCCTTCTTGAAGGGCTTTGGGGCAGTGTGTACGCCACTTTGTGAACTGCAGTTCTGATGCGTACAAGTTCACGCAAGTATGAAAGCAACGCTGAAGTGTTCCTGTCAGAGATTTCACTCTAGTGCGTGTTGTCTCTCCCAGTGATGCTGGCGAGCATAACTGGGGATCCATGACATCTAACGTTTTCTCTCTTTGCTACAGTTGGAATCACGAATGGAGACAAGTCGAAGAGGTGCTCAAATCACCCTGCAATTAGTAGTTAGCAGATCTCCATGTCCTCTGCTCAGTAGTGGCTCTTATAGGCTACGAATGTTAACTCAAATGCATTGGGGCAAGTTAAGTTAACATTAGTTGGAATTTTCCGTTTACATTTATGTAGAAACCAGCGAGCGAGAGAGTGTAGACGATGGATACATGCAGCATCTAACACCAACGGCTCCAAGACCCATACTCATTGCCAAAGCGTCCTCACTCTGGACCAATGCACCGCCTCAGAACTATGCGTATCAGGAACTGTCATGATAAGTAAGTCCTGACATACCATTCTAAGCACCCACGCCTGCCGGACGTCGTCGCAAGAACCGGATATAACTCCTTGCCTTCTATCGCTAAACCATCTAAAGGAAGACCAGCAAATAATTCTTTGAACAAACTAGTGCAAAGACCCTCTCCTCGCAACGGTCCTCGACATGAAAATTATGTCGAGAGACATCTTTTACATCGTGGTGAATCCATAATTGGTCTGCCTAAATAAAAGATTTGACCACCCATAATACTTATTGACGAAATAGATAATGAGATTTGGCACAACACGTAACAACCTTTACTGCAATCTTTTCAAGGACAAATACAATAATAACAGCTGACGTACATTCTGTTCTTTGCACTACCTGTGAATGTGGGACATCCCGTCAAACAGAAAGAGCTCTACCTAAGGTACGGGTGCCTGCTCCTCCTGCCTTGCAACGGGCAGCTGCTAGCAGGAGTATTGCATGAGCCTCTCAGCTGCTAGTATTTTCTCTCCTATCTTCTCTTTCCCTCTCTTTTCATCTTCTCCGCTCTTCTCTTCTCCTCCTTTCTCTTCTTACCTACGTTGGTATATTCGCGACCACGCGCCCACACACGCCTTGTTTATACCTGTTTTTGCCGCTCCTAACGGATGTCGCTATTAATGCTGCGAGGAACCAAGTACCTCAAAGGTTGAGGTGAGCGGATCTTACTCTCTACATCATACATCTTGCCATTATTTCAGTTTCCTGTTTGTGTCACAGTGTAATTCACCTCCACGATCCCTCCTTGCGCGTTCTATCACTCACCTTCAGTTCATCACCAAGCTTTATCGATCTTGTCTGCACCAAATGTTCACGTATGCAATGTACGTCACCCTTTGTTCTGAATCACTACAAGTCACCTCTTCCCACAGTATGCCTTGCAAAAGCTGTTGGCGACCTATCCCTTCTACTTTGGTGCCGTTTGCTGAATCACTGTCACTCCTGCGTTTGCAACAAGCATTGCACCGACATGTTCCGATGAGTAGACCTGCCGCAACCATGAATTCTTTGAGGACTTGTGGGCCTCGCTATCTCTGTCCTTCTCCCCAACCTAATATCTTTCCTCCGTTTGTTGGTCCAGCTCTTTCGTCGCCGACTCTGAACTTGCATTAGCAGATATCGTTGCGACCGACATCAAGTTTGCCACCAGCAGTGATAGGTCTATATCCCCCGATCGAAAGCCTTACGCCAATTCAGTATCGTTGTCCACGCTAGACTGAACCAAATCTTATCACCATGGACTTGGAGAAGTTGCAGAACAGTTCGTGTTCCAACAATGTTCGGGATTGGCGGAAATTTCCCGAATATCCAACAGCCAGCGAGATTCTGGCATCAAAGCCGTGTCCGTTGCCGCCGAATCCAGTGGATCAGGCATATCCGAATAAAGATGTGTATCTGGAAACTCAGTATCGCTTATTACGGTACGAGGCTGTCGAGCCATGGCGGCTCGCCGTCCAAAAGTTCAGAGACAACCCGCACATGAAGGAAATTGATAAAGTGCGAATCTACACAAAGGTACAGCCATCGTAACCCCCTTCAATGAACTGGTTCTTAAAGTACAATAGGTACATGTTCTAGGCTACACATTTGTGGACGCGACATGCCGTTTGGGCTTTACTGTCGACCCTGCCATCAACGACATTACTCAAAGCCAGTCCGAACGCCTCAAGCCAGACACCATCGTCGTACTAAGCAGTGATGGTTTTCAAACGCAATGTCTTGTTGCCTCTGTCAAGAGTGACCTGATAAATGGTGTCCCCCAATCAGGTCACCATAGTCTGACGGAGCCTTCGCATACTGTCGAAGTTTCTTTTGCGCAACCTGAGGATGCGCTGCCAGTCTCCCATGAGATGGTTATGCTTGAAACCACGACCGGATACTTCGAGTCAGTACGCCACACTCTACTGGGACTTCAAAGGCAATCTTCGTTGCGGTAAGTATGGCAAGACTTGGAGCAAATTTGAATGGCTATTGAGGAAAGGGATCTAGCAACGACTTCGAGAAGTATGTAGTGAACGCCCTTCGTGAGGACCGGCTTGTTACTAGATCCTCTATCACACAACAAACACCATCCACTGCGGTAGACTCCTTGGACAATACGCAAATGAGGGCCTATCTACGGATGACTACGAAAGAGCTTGCAATGATCCAAGGACCCCCAGGAACAGGCAAGACCTTCACAAGTATCGTCGCTCTAGAAAACCTGGTCGACAGGGACCGTCTATTGCAAGAAGTTCAAGAACGGAGCCCTCCAATAATTGTCGCCGCCCAAACCAACCATGCCCTAGACCAGCTACTCGGTCTATGCTTCCGTCGTGGAATAGGTAAATTTGCCCGAGTTGGAGGAGGGTCGTGTTCTCCTGTGATACAGCAACGGACCGTAAACAAGCTTTATCGGAAAGCAAAGCCGAAGTCAGAGCCTTCTGTCTATGAACTTCCCCGCAAGGAACTAGCTTTTCAACTCGTAGAGCTTTTGCGCATTGCGTTTCCTCCTGGTCGTGTGTCTGCGAATGACCTCCGCTTTGAGGGACTGATCACCACTCAACAGTATGAGTCCTTAAAGGAGACCGAAGAAGAGCTTGAAACACCACCCGGTGATTGTCATTTACTTGACGAATGGATTGGGACGTTGGAAGATGACTCGTCATATCGCCAAAGCTTTCCTGAAAGTCCTTTTCTCGGATCCAGTGACAAAGCACAAAGTGATGCCGGCTCAGAGTATGCAGATAACATGTTTGTATCAGTCAAGCTTGGTCGCTACCATCGGCATTCGGATATACAGCAATCTGGCCATGCAGCTCGGGCCTGGGAGTACCAGGCCGAGCATTATCTTGCCACTAAGTCGGACCTGTATGACATCAAACCATCAAGTAGGGAAATGGTCTACCGCTACCTTCACGCAAAGCTGTACAATAAAGTTACCGCTAAATTTTACGAGTTGTACCGAGAACATAAGGACTTAACAGCAAAGTGGGCAAACGAACGCGCGCAACAACAAGCAACAGTGCTCCAAGCAGCCAGCATCGACATTATCGGCTGTACAACCACAGGCTTGACCAAATACTGGGCCCTGCTAGCCGCACTCAACCCTACTATCCTTATGATTGAAGAAGCTGCAGAAACACGCGAATCAAACATCACATCCGGCTTATTCCCCACTCTGAAGCAGCTCATTCTCGTTGGCGATCACCAGCAGCTTCGGCCGCAAACTGATGCGCAACGCCTTACTCACCCGCCGTACAACCTCCACGTTTCTCTGTTCGAGCGTCTAATTAACCTGAAACTCCCGTACACTATGCTGCAAGTCCAGAGGCGGATGCGGCCGGAGATACGAAATGTGGTGAATGTGTTCTACCCAACACTTAGAGACCATGAAGTGGTTCAAAGTCTGGCACCCGTGGGCGGGATGTTCACCAGCCTGTGGTGGTTCAAGCATAAATGGCCTGAGTCAAGGGCACACGTTTCCTTCTACAACACCAACGAAGCAGAAATGATCGTGGGGTTTGTCCGTCATCTCGTCAAGAATGGTACTGCTCCGCACACCATTACCGTCCTATGCTACTATGCTGGACAAGTCGAGCTCATTCAAAATAGGCTTCGAAGCGATGTACAGCTCGAACGGCTCCATGCTTCCAAAGAATGGTCTATCAGCACTATCGATGGGTTCCAAGGAGAGGAAAACGACGTAATCCTTTTGTCCCTGGTTCGAAGCCCTACGTTGAGTAACAATCTTGGTCGTGCTGGCTTCGTTGGATCGAATAACCGAGCCACAGTGGCACTGAGCCGCGCAAAGCGAGGATTGTACATTTTCGGGAACGTAGACAACCTTCTCGCTGGAGATGAAAGCAGTCGGACATGGCAGGAAGTCCACAATGCCTTTGTCAACCGTGGTTGCCTGGCTAAGTCACTTCCGGTTGCGCATGGTAAAAACGTCATTCAAATAAAGAATCCGGGCGATTGGCGACGTATTGAACAACGAGGCTATGCCCAAGCGTTCGTTGAACATGCAACATCTGCTGGGCGCCCAGCGCTTGTTGAGGCCCCAGCGAGTATGGAGCGCTCAGTCAGCATGGAGCGGCCAGGGTTGGTTGAGATTCAGACAAGTGAGAGTTTAATGAAGGATGGTTATTTTCAAGCTATCGAAGACCAGGACAAGAAAGTATGTAGTCTAAAGCTTACGCTGGTAGGTGGTGGTTCGCCATTGCTCGATATTCTTGATTGAGATGGACTCTACGAAGGAAAGATAGGGTCGAGCAGCAAGCACAGTTTCAATGTCATATTTCATAGTCATCATGGGTTTTCTCCGTAAGTAAGGCATTCAAACAAGACGATCGTAAAGTAGTGTCTTGCTAACATTGGATTCGCTTAATCTGCCTTTTTCATTTTCTTTCCTCTAAATTTTTCTTCGTTTCTTTGGTGATCAGGAGGTCAGGCCACTACTGTCCTGAGGTTCAAGAGTTTAACTTAAAAGGCCCTGCTGTTATCATACTCACCAGAGGTACGTACCTTAATCGAGCACGACCAGGAATAGCACTACCTAAGGTGAGGTGCCTACCTTAGGTACTTACCTAAAAATAAGGTGAGGGAGGTAACTAGGTAGCTTTGCGCGGGTCACATCCGAGGGACCTCGACAATCCAAGCGCAACAGGAGCTCAATCTTGGCCGCCGATTCGTTGTGAACTTATCGGTGCTTGCAATGATCGTCTCGAGCTGATGCGACTCTTCCCGCAACACCTAGCGATATCGACTTGCAACCGCACGGCCGGGGACGGCGATGGACGAGGAGGACCGCTTCTCGGCCAGTTCGGCCGAATCGGAGCGTGATAATGAGCCAGACGAGGTCATGGAGGATGTAGATGAGCCCGAAAACGAGGCGGATCCGGAGGAAGACAACAATGACGATGAAGAAGAGGACGAAGACGACGCTGAAAACGACAACGAGGCCGAGGCTGAGGCCGAGGCGGAGGGCGATGCGGAACCCGACGCAGACGCAGATGTCGAATCTCGCCCAGGGGCTAGCGAAGGACTCAGGCCGGGGGAAGTGAGTGCGACGCGGCAAAAGTCGCAGACGCCGGCCCCCTCTGGTTCTCTGCCATGGCGGCCCACTGTCCGTCCCGAAGCTTTGAATGCTCGTCTCTACGACATTGTGCCAACCATGGCCGCGCCGCAATCAACAAGCGTCAATGCCATGGCGATCACCCCGGATATGCGATACTGGTTCACTGGCGGCTCCGATGGATACATTCGAAAATACGATGGGCCGGGTACTATTAACGGGAAGCTGACGCTGACCGTGGCCCAGAAGCACCCATTTGTCGATAGTGTAACAAAAGCTGGCATTCTTATGTCATACTGGGAGAACGAGGAGCCTAGTATTTCGGGGCGCGGGGAGCAGGAACACATTCTATCCCCTGTCTATTCCCTTGCCGTTCATTCGAGCGCTCTTTGGCTCCTTTCCGGCCTGGAGTCAGGCGGCATCAACCTCCAGAGCGTACGACATGACGAGGGTAAGAAGATTTGTTGCCTGCAACAACATTCCAACGCTGTGAGCGTCTTGACGCTGGCGCAAGATGAGAGGAGTGTTCTGAGTGGCTCCTGGGACAAGAGAATCCTCGACTGGGATCTTAACACTGGGCAAACAAGCAGATCATTTGACGGCAGCGGAGGACAAATATCAGCCATTGAGTTAAGGCCAGCCAGTGGTGACCCTATTCCCGTAGCTGCCAACGAGCCGGTACCGTCAACGACCATTTCCACGAACAATGCCGCGCCAATCATAAACGGGGGCCATTCCAATGGGACTGGCGCACCAGATCCCAGTTTGCCGGAGAGGACCACGCCATTTGGTGGAGGTGATGGTCAGGCATCGCCCGCCCACGAAAGTCTCTTTGGAGGCAGCGATGCAGGGAGTCTTTTTGGTGATACAGCTGGCGAGCAACCGTTTGGCCATGATGATGATGAGTTTGGCGCTGCCATGGGCATGATGTCAAGCCACGAAGGTGGAATGGACCATTCTGCTGACATGGCCATGGCCAGTATGGACATGCCAAAAGATCCCGAGAACGAACCAGCGCCTCCTGTACAACCGCCAGGCGCGTTCGGAGGAGAAGCTATGGAATTGGACGCGCCGTTGCCTTCTGACACAGTGGATGCATCTACGAATAACGGACTGGCTCAGACTATACAGCCGCAGCCGGAGACAGTACCATCAGCGCCATCAGCGCCGTTGCCAAACGATAATGGAGTTGATGATGCCGGTCCACCTGACGAACAGCAAGAGGGAGCAACGACCACGGTGATCGAAACGTCCCAGCCCGAGCCCAACGCAAGCTCCCATATCCTATCAACTTCTCAAGCTCCTCGCACACAATATGATCCTACTCAAACATCCTCCACCACTTTTCTCTCGGCCGCGATGGATGGCACGATTCGTATATGGGATCGGCGAGTGCCGAATCCCGTGGCTGTGATTGGGAATAGACAGGGAGTACCGCCTTGGTGCATGAGTGCCTGTTGGAGCCCAAACGGCAACATGATTTATGCTGGACGTAGAAACGGCACGGTGGAGGAATATGATATCCGGCACGCTACGCGAGGATGGAATCCGGAAAGAGTCTTGAAATTCCCAGCAGGAAGTGGCGCTGTAAGCGCTGTCAAGTCCATGGTCAATGGAAGGCATCTGGTCTGGTGAGTCTGACCCCGAGTTGTGTAGAAATGTGGATACGGAGGAGCGTTTACTAATGCAGGTATTGGCAGTGCCTCTTACGATATCTTGAGACTCTACGATTTGCAAGATACCCGAACATACAAACATTCCGCCGTCCCCTTCCTCATCATCCCTGGACCACCGAGAGCAGGTGTTATTTCGAGTCTTTACATCGACCCGACAAGCAGGTTCATGCTTAGCGCAGCAGGCACACGTGGTTGGGGAGATACCAGTACAGAAGTGCTTATTGGATATGAAATTAACGTTGTGGACAATTAAAGCCAGCCACCGTTTGGTGTTCATGAGTATTTGCCGAATTCTTTGGGCAGTAGACGTTGCTTCTTTGGGCCGCTGTGGGAGGTGTCGGGAGTTAAGTGATTTGAAGGGCAGTGGCGCGCAGTCCCGGACAGGGTGTTTGGTTATACTTAGTTTCGAAAGTCATTGGAAGGGCCCACATGGTCAACTTGACATATGGTCTGCAGTTAAAGTAATTAAACCGATCGACAGCTTGCCAAATCCAGTAGGATAGAGCGAACCTGGTAGCTGTCCACATGGCAATGAGATTTGGGTATGTAAGTAACTTACAACAATGGAGCATGACCAGTTCTCATAGTACTATATTAATCGCATATCAAGATAATGCAAGCGAATACGTGGAACAGCTAGGAATAATTGAATCAATCGGTAGGTGGCTTCTTAGTCCAGATAAGACCCACGAGCCTTACGGCGAAGGCTCTCGAGAGCCTGTTCCTCGCGGATATGCATGTCAGCGAGAACAATGCTTATACTGTCCTCGGGAAGGATGGACTCGGAGCGGATGTTGGCTGTAGACTTATTGACCACGGTGCTGGACACGGCACTTGTCCAATCGTTAGGATCATCGCCGTTCTCACCATGTCCGGCAACAAGTGTCTCGATGTCAACACCCACTTGGGATCCGTAATATGCGTAAAAAGCCTCTGCTTGGCTCAGACCTTCGCTCTCGGCCAGTTTGACGCCGTCGAACCAACAGTCTAAAAGAGATTCATCCTCATAGTAAGCAATAGCAGGATTACCTGGGTGGGCTTCAGCATTGTAGGCTGTACCGTACGCATCTCGCAACTGGGAGACATCATACGATAACATGGGCTGCGGGGGTCGGCGTATGGATTGATTGTAGCTGGATATCTGTGCTTCTTTACTAGCGTAATACACGTCGTTTGGCTGATGGTAGGTGCGGAAGTTTGCCCCGTCTTGAGTGAACCAAGGTGCTTGCTTGGAATGGTCGGTATGTCGAGGAAAAGAAGTGGAACCAGGTAAATGAGTTACAGCATTTTCGTTGACTGGTGCGAAACGTGAGGAAGGATGGCGATTCTGGCCGCGGGGATCATAATCACGGTAGTCGTAAGGCCCCGAAGTAGCCGTGAATTCACCTCGCCCTGAGGGCAGATTGCGAGACAACCCAAGATTATTGTTCGGCCTTCTCCCAGAATTGTCAGCACCTAGGGTGGGGTCCAAAAGGCCACTTTCGCTAATGTCATTGTCCGAGTCGTACGCGTCAACATCGGATGTAAAAGATGCCTGTTCTCGTTTGAAGACACCGTAACTCGCAGCTTGGTTGATGTCGCCACCATGTCCGCTGGACTGGGAGCCATGCCGGCCGTGTCGTGAATTATGGTGACCAGAACTAGAGCCATGATTGCGAGAGCCCGGGTCGTGACGGCTGGCATCATGTCTGCCAGAGTTAGACCCATGTCGAGTTGAACTTGAGCCGTGCCTGCAAGAACCTGAACCTTGTCGGTCTGACCTTGAGCCATGACGACCTTGGCGAGACAACTCACCGCCACGAGAAGACGGTTTGGTGTGGACTTTGCTGTTAGACCGAGACTGTCTCCGCCTGTGCTCGATTCGGTTGTGGTATTTATCACTCTGTTCCAAGATAGCAACTTGTTCGTGTTTCGGGAGCAAGCCGAAGAAGGGTAATCTTTCGGGGTGCCGGTACTCGCTATGAAACTTGTCACGGTACTTCTTTCTATGGTCATCCCTGAACTTCTCATCCTTGATGCCTTTGAACGGAGAGATGGCCGAGATCAGTGTCTGGAGGAAACTGGGCCGACTCTTCGTCCTGTGTCTGCTCCTCCTACTGCTCTGGTGGTTATTGTGACCCATTGTGGGTTTAGAAACTTCTCCAGTCAGTTTGAAGCGGGGAACAAGGGAGGGAGAATTTAATATAGTACTCGTAGGACTCGTGGTACTTGCTCTTGTTATTGTACTAGGCAGTTGGTTGGTGTGTATTGAGACCTGGGATCCGAATGACAACCACTGGGCATGTCGTACATCTTAAATAGTTGATTCTTCACATGATGGAAAGTCATAGTGTCATTAAAACCTTGAATGCCTCTTTGTTTGGCATCACAACTGTCATTTGATGATTGTTTCATGTTGAAAGATAGGGAATTCGAACAAAGGGTTGAAGGTAAGTTGAAAGAGAAGCGAACGGGACAAGAACCGACATTGACTGGCTCGCATTGTCGCCTCTACAGAATTGAAAGTCTCTGCTTCAAAGCCTTGCAGTAAAGTGCGAATGGACCGAGTTCCATCTACCTGCAACCGCCTTCGTCGATCAATGGCAATTTTGGACGCCGTTTGTTGTAGTACCGTTGTCTGCTTTCAGGTCAGAAAGGGCAGTGCAATATTAGGAGGCATCCATATCCTCGGTAGCACTACGCCGCAAAAGGCAATAAGTGAATTACCATAATGGCTGAGCAGGGTTGGTATTGAGGCGAACAGGATTCTGTTGCAAGTTACCTTGAAGTTACGCATCTGGCCTATAACATTGTGTACTGAAACCTGCAGCTAACTTCTCCAAAGCTTCTGCCTTTCAAAGCTTCATAGCTGAGTCAGAATACATGAATTGTTTGAGCAGAAATATTTACTGATTAATAAAATAATGTCAAGGTTGGGTGGATGATCTTGGTAATAGTTTCTGTCTGATTGAAGCGCTGACACATTTGGCACAGTACTTTATGTTTAATCTCCAAGCATTCCCTCCAATTAGAAAGCGTAATTGGTTTAGTGGTAAAATTCTCCGTTGCCATCCGTGCAGCGTCGGGGAGCCCTGGGTTCGATTCCCAGATTACGCATTCATACAGCGATGAGTCTCGAGGACTCGTGAGATCTACGTTTTTGGGGTTTTCTATTCTTTTTTTGTCTCGCTGCTCGCTGGAAGATCTCGTCTCCAGCCGCTGTTAGGTACTTGGTATCACACTGATGGAGAGGCGACCTACTGTAAATCATTCATAAATGTGTGATATATTGTTTTCTTCTTCGGAAAATCGGGGTTTCGAGGCATATTCTCTTTTTTAAACGTGATTTGATACAGTGCCTTCTGAAAAGCTGCAGCTCTATTCACTCGCCTTGTCCGCAGCACCGCCGCGCCACAAGCCGTAAAAACCTTCACAATTCTTCCACATCTTGATTGTGCCGTCTTCAGACCCCGTTGCATAGAGTTTCCCGTCAGGGGAAAATGCGATAGACCAGATAGGGCCATGGTGGCCCTTGTGTATATCCAACTCAACTGCGTCGTCATATCGGATCACCTTCGCCCACGTTCCAGGCTCTTCGCCAACAACAAGCTTCCGGCCTTTGATGTCGAGGGCAACGCTAGCAATCGTGTACGGTAGCGGAATCCGCTTCAGCTCGTCCATGGCACGATCGCCACCCCAGAAATAAACTGTTTTGCCTGCTGACACGGCGAGAACGGGTTTGCCGCCGCCGATATCATTGGGCGATGAGTGTTCCGGCGAGAGGGAGACCATCTCGCAAGACCTGATTTCTCCATCAAGGACCTCGTGGTGGATGCAGGCACGGCTTGGAAGATCCAGCCAACGAATTGTTTTGTCCGAAGCAGTGACGACCACGTTAGGGTCTTGCGTCCAACAAATGAACTTGATGGATCCAGTATGTACTCCTTCACCAATCTCAAAGCCAGCAGACGCAGGTATTGTGGCAGGAGTGTCCAAATGTGCGGCCGCTAGCTCCGTCAGATCGAAGACTCGAAGTTTCTTTTCCATTCCGCCAGTCGCGACCAGATCTGAGTTATCCGGAGGGTATGCGATCGCGCGAACGATGTGGTCATGTTGAAGGGTGTATAGTAACTCGCCGGTGTGCGTATCCCAGATTTTGCTACGTGGGAAGCTGCGTCAGAAGGCGACCATGGCTTCGTCGAGACAGGTAACTCACGCTGTGAAATCGGCCGACGCAGTAGCGGCGTTTGAGGCATCGGGGCTCAGCCTGGCCTGCCAAACGGCTCCTTTGTGGCCAATGAAGGTTCCAATCCTAGCGCAGATTAGAAACGTTTTGTTCGTAGCGGCGGAAAAAATAAGACGCACCAGTCGCCAGTCACGCCATCGCGAAGCATTGGATTGCCATCTGAAAATTGTGAGCATGAGGGAGACAGCCGAGGCGCAGTTACAATGGAGAACGGAGGAAGACAGTCCTCAAGAAGATTAACGGGCCAAGAGAATGGGCTCACCAGATTCAACTTACCTTTGCATGCCGATATCATGTAGTATGTTTCCTCCTTCTCAAGATGCGAAAAGCTTATATGCGGGACGGGGCGCGAGTGACCGTGGCAGGTCAAGGGAACATATTGTCGAGGGGTACTTTCGGTAGCCATAGCGATGGACGGTTGGGTTGTCTACCTTATGAGGCAGCGCAATTTCAGGATATATGTACACAGGTTGGTTTGACGTAGCCAAGTGGAAATGGCGAGGAATCGGATAGGAGGAATGGTCGCAATTTACATATGTGACTGTTGTAGAGTTGCTGAAGATTGCGAGCGATATGAAGTCGTTAAGTCGTTAAATCGTAAGCGGATGATCGAACGAAAATGTGCGCGTCGCGTTGAGTTGCGACAGTTGTCTGGAAGTCCGCGACACGCGCCCGGTGCAGCAGTGGCTTGGCCTCCAGGGAAATACCTGTAAGAGTGAGGTTTGGGATGTTATCGTCGCGGGCTAACCAAAGAGCAGCAGGAGCAAGGGGCGAGATTGGCAAAAGGACCTTTTAGTGACTCCACCTGGCCTGAGGTAGGTAGGTAGGAGGAAGGTAGGTACAGGTGGGTAGGCAACTTTGAATGTTAAGGTGGGTAGGCAGAACCGCATGCAAACCTACGCTCCTACGGCATTTTAGTATGTTAATAGAATCAAATTCAAGATCTAGCAGTATTTGTTTCAGGCAGAGATTCTTAAATCATGTGACAAAATACACTCTTGTCTGTGATCCCCCACGTTTTTGAGGTCAACAGCTGCAGTACAAAAATAGCATGATCCAATAAAAATACCAATGGAGTGAAACGCCCCTGAGCCGCGTGCCTTGAATCCCCAAGTACTTGGCCGATCAGTAGGAAATGCCGATGCATAAAATCTGTCGTTGCAAGACTCATGAGGTACCGCTTAGGCATGGCGGGCCTAGACAGTTCAATGTACTTTACTCAGGGGCGGACTTGAGCGTGCGGTTGGGGTCGTCACATGTCCCTTGGTGGGCTAAGGTATCTTTCCTAGCATTGATTTGATTCCCCAACTATCCACCACCTTCGGCGGGGTATTATCGATAAGATACCGAGCACATCAGAGCTCCAGCTTATCCAGATGGGGTGAGCTTAGCTACCACACGGGTGATGTACAGGTAGGTGGGTAGGTAGCAAACCAAGCATACGTCAGGTCTTCATTAGTGGAGGCATCGCCATCTGCCACCTTCAATCTATGCAAATCTCGAGGTCTGTCGACACCTTCTCTCTGCAGGCTGCACCCGGACTTGTTTCGTCTCTAATAGATAATCCCTCAAGTCCATCTACTCGACGCCTCTTTCACGGTTGCCCTTGCGTTTGCAAACACTCGGTGGTGTAGCAAACCCCGCCTGCTGTCGAATCGAGCCTACCCCGGCGGCCTCGACCCAGAAAGACTACTTTCGTCTCTCTCTTTTTCTCCCTCTCTCACTCTCTCCAATTTCACATTTAGAGACATTCAAGGTCGTGGCGAGATCCGAACATGGGTGACTACAAACTCTCGGCACAGTTGATTGGCCACGAAGCCGATGTATGACCTTCCTTGCCCAATGCGAATCAATCGTGCTACTTTTCTAACTGCCGCATATAGGTGCGGGCTGTGAGCTTTCCTTCTCCTGAAACCGTCCTCTCCGCGTCCAGAGACTGCAGTGTTCGTATCTGGCGTCGAGCTCAGACTTCGCCAACGAGCTTCGAGGGCTCGATCCTCAGTCGTGGGTCGGAATATGTGAATTCGTTGACGTTCTTTCCCCCGACCCAGGACCATCCTCACGGCCTAGTCATCTCTGGAGGCAAGGACACCATCATTGAGGTCAAGTCACCGCAGCTACAGTCTTCCGACCATGCCGAGCGTCTCTTGATTGGACACGCCCATAATGTCTGCACCCTCCACGTTGCGCCAAGCGGGAAATTTCTTGTTTCTGGCGGATGGGATGGCCAAGCTCGGGTTTGGGATTTGCAGAAGTGGGAAACGGAGCTCATGCTTGGTGGCCATGAAGGACTGGCCGTCTGGGCGGTTGTCGCTTTGGACGACAACACAGTGGTGACTGGTTGTGCCGACAAAAGCATACGAGTCTTTGACCTACGCCAGTCAACAGCCGGTGAAGCCATGCCTCAATCCACCATATATACACCCGACGTCGTCCGTGCATTGTGTACTGTCTCCAAAGGCCACCCTAGTGGCGCAGATATCGCCAGCGCTAGCAACGACGGTACTATTCGGTTGTGGAAGTTGAATGGCCAGCAGGTCGGAGAACTACACGGACATGAAAGTTTTGTGTATTGCCTAGCGGGTCTCCCATCTGGAGAACTTGTCAGCTCTGGAGAGGACAGGACTGTGCGTATATGGAGCGGGTCGGAATGCGTGCAAACAATTACGCATCCAGCAATTTCCGTGTGGACTGTTGCCGTCAACCCAGAAACTGGAGATATCGTAACTGGCGCTAGCGATGGCGTGGCCAGGGTATTTACGCGACAACCAGACCGGTTCGCCGACAAAGAGAGCCTGGCTCAGTTTGAAGATTCTGTGAAGCAATCTTCCATCCCTCAACAGCAGGTTGGTAATATTAACAAAGAAAAGCTTCCTGGTCCAGCATTCTTGACGACAAAAGCGGGCACCAAGGAAGGCCAGGTGCAGATGATCAAAGAGGACAACGGTAGCATAACAGCTCACCAATGGTCAGTGCACCAGCAGCAGTGGATTAACGTAGGAACTGTTGTAGACGCTGTGGGCAGCACGGGCAAGAAGGTGGATTACAATGGGGAGTCGTTCGATTATGTTTTTGACGTTGACATCGAAGATGGCAAACCTCCGCTAAAATTGCCGTACAATCTTTCGGAGAATCCCTACGAAAGAGCCACCAAGTTTCTTAACGACAACGAGCTCCCCCTGACTTACCTCGACAGTGTAGCCAACTTCATTACTGAAAATACGAAAGGCGCTACCTTGGGTCAAACATCACAGACAAGCGGCCCAGACCCATTCGGCACAGAGTCTCGCTACCGTCCTGGGGACGAATTGCAGCCCTCAAGGCCCAAGGTCCTTCCTCAGAAGGAATATTTGAACATCTCCGCCGCGAAATATGAAGGTACGCTACCAGGGAGACTATTAGACTGTTGAAACCCCAACATCTGACCATTTTGTTATTCCAGCCATTTTCAACAAGATTTCCAGCATCAATAAGACCATGGCTTCAGCAGGTCACAAGGATGTAGCCTTGAACCCTAGCGACGAATCTCTCCTTCAAGCTCTCCGCGCATCGCTTGAGAAATCAAAACCTATCCCGGCAGGTGCACTGGACTTGGTAGTAAGAATCGTCGCGGAATGGCCATATTCTGAGCGATTGCCTGGGTTAGATGTTCTGCGATGCTCAGCTCGGTATCCCACTACAGCTCAGTATAACGACAATCAACACGGAAACTTGGTTGACATCACTATCCTATCGTCACTCCCCGCGAACTCCACACCAAATGAAAACGCCGCCATGATGGGCATTCGCACCATGGCTAATCTTTTCAGTTCTGCTGATGGGCGCAGCTTGCTGAATTCTCAAGCAGAAAAGGTTCTCACCTACCTCGAACGTATTCTGGGTCTGAGTGGCAGCGAGGCAGTCGGGAAGTTCAATCGCAATGTCCTGGTTGCGGTAACAACGACACTAGTCAACTACGCTGTCCTTGTGTACAAGGAGAAGCTGCTTAGCGTGGGCCAGCGTCGTCGTCTCACGAAGATGATTGGAGCCGTACTTCAGGACCAAAGTGATTCCGAAGTCTTGTACCGCGCGCTAGTTGCGCTAGGTACTTTGCTTTCAGCGTCTAAGGAGCAACTCGCCCTGCCAGGAATCGCCGCTTGGCTACAAAAGGCGTCGGAGAAGGCAACGGAGGAAAGAATTCGAGCATTGGTAGACGAATGCCGGAAGCTGGCACCACGGTAAAGGACCAAAAACCCAGCGGCAGTGCTGCGGGTGTGGAGTGAGCATCCCATATTAGACAACACTCCGAATCAGAAAGGCTTTACCAGTTTTGGACGCCTTTTGCCTGTTGCGAGCGTGCAGTCTCAGAGGGTACACTCATACGAAGCAGCGATAAGTAGAGGGAGATAAGCGAATAGACGCAGAAATACAAGTGGTTGAAAATGGCTTGTTCAAGCGCATAGAAAATGACTGATCTCCAAAGACGGAGAGAGCATTCCACATCCGCGACACAGAGAACTAGATGTTGCAACCGATAGAAAGTAGCAAACGATCAAACGTTGAGACGTACGTAATGATACAATCTATTTCAAATCTTGAATCTCTTTTATCATCAATGGTTCGTTTAGGATCCCTATAGAAAGATGCAGCTCCATGAGAACATTTACTTCAACCATGTTCGCAGCCATCTATGGATTGATACGACGAGTAAAGTAGTTTCCAGAACAGCGAAATAGATGTAGGCTCAGTCTATTGCGTTGGACAGGTATATTTGGATATCAAGGAATGAGGTATCAACGATGCGATACAAATGTACGCCAATAATCTTGGTGTACTAACACGAAGCCTCCCGGAACGCCATGACCTTCAGAAATCATCGAAGGGGGAGGCCAGAATACGCCAACCAACGCCGAATAATGCTGAAATATACAAAATGTTGTTTTGGTATCATTATCCTGCCTTTGCCCATGCTTGATGCCAGCAGGCTCGCCGTTGCGCGCCGCTCAGAGAAGCAACCAGGAGCCTGTCATCACTAGTAATGGAAGCCAACCCAATGCGCTGAACCGGGCCAAAGACTGGGCGGCTCCAGTCACGCGTTCTGGGTTGATGCCAGGGGTCTTGGTAGTGATGGTAAACATCTCGGCGAATCCAAGCTCAGTCGTGTTGAAGCAGTTTGTGTCATTAACTTCGGCCACCCTGGGGTCGCCAGGAGCGGTGAACTCAATGTCGACACACTACATTGACGTACGTTAGCATCACCTGTAAAGTCTCGCTTGCATAGTGGCGAGGGAGTGGACTTACCGAGTATAGCGCCGCGCCGTGGATAGCAAGCTCGACTATTTGAATGGTGGCCCGGTCGCCAATCTCAACACTGGCGTTCTTGGGCAAAGGCACTTGCGTCAGGCAGACCGTGCCCGGGTAGGGTCCATTGCTTGGGCCGAGAATCTGAAAAGGGCTAACCATGGGGTGGGTCATGTTGTGAGGGCCGCCGTAAGGTCCATCCGTTCCAAATCCCATGTTGACATAGACGAAAGCGGTTTCATGGCCCTTGAACCAACCGGGCTGGAAGGCGATGGCGCCACCCGATATTGGCCAATATGTGTGGTTTCTGGGATAGTTCAGGCCGCCACCTGCGATTCAAAATATCGTCAGCGACAGTGTCGGCGTTTGTGTGGCACGTTATGGTAGCACAACGGCGGCAGAAAGGTGGGTTTTCACTTACATGGAAACATCCATTGCATGCCATAAGGGAAGGTTTCATTTGAGATCAGGTTGTTTCCACGCCAGCCGGGGTAGGAAATAACAATATGAGCGGAGGCGACGGCCGCCAGGACCAGAGCGAAGAACGTGGAGGAGTGCATGATGCGTCGAACGCGTAGGCGAACTGGGAACCGTGTTTGGCAGACGAATGCAGCGCTGCCGGGTCGACTTTCACTGAAGTAGTTGGCCTTTTCGTCTGAACAGTGGGCGGTATCCAAGGCTTTGAAGTGTGTAGAGAAGGCCGTGCCAACAGTTCGCTCGGTGGTTGCGCGAGGCGAAGCACAGCGTATGCCAGTATCCAGGAACAACTGTGCGCTTTGGGGACTCGACGATGGGGACCGCCGGGTTGCGTGAGAAGTAGGGAAGAAGGGCAGAAGCAGCTGAGGCCTTGGGGTCGAGAGAGGACGAACGCATGTAGGTAAGCCGGCTGGCCGGCCACATCTTATGAGAGCAGGCGGCCCATCAGGACAACCGCCCACGAGAGGTGCATATGCAGCCCCCAGCTCCGGGAACATGCGCACCAACTTTCTGGACCCTCATCTGTGTGATTTGGTGGGAAGAGGCGCGGAACTATCCACTGAGATGCCGAGAGGATGCATGAACAGAAAAGGGCCCTGCCGGAGACAACCAATGAGAGAGTTGAGAGCTGAGCGGCTCGCCGGGGATCAAATCGCCCCACCGTGATCACAGTGGCCAGAAGTGGTTGCCGGTGGTTATGAGTGGTGGTTGGACCAAATGTGCATCGATTTAAGCGCCCTGGTGATGCCAGGGTGGCGGGCCAATAGGACGAGCTCAGCCCAGCGCCAGGGTGAGACGGAAACGGATGGGGATACCACCTAGCGTTGGTGATGAGTTGGTGCGTTGGGGGCTGGCGCTCCTCGGCATGGCAGTCGTCGGCATTCACCATGAGCCATGTCGGTAGAGTAGTGACAACAGCTTCGAAGATGTCAAGACCATCAGGCGACGGAGGGCGTGGCGATGCGTTCTAGGCATCGGAGCTGCTACTCAAGATGCCCCTGCCTTGTCTTGTTCTTTGAGGCGGCGGGGCGAGCACTGACAGATATCGTACATACCTACATTGCCAATGCTCGACCCAAGGCCAAGGCTTGTGCAGCAGCAGCAGCAGAGTAAGTGAAGGCACAGTTGCATTGCATTGGGCGCAGCGACTCGTCGTGGTACAGTAGGAGGCGGGGGGGTGGTGAGATACCTTAAAAACAGGGATGCGTGCCAAGCAAATCAAAGACTAGACTATCGGAAAGAGCGCACGCGAATGTGGATGTGGATGGGCGATTACTCTGTGCAAAAGCGTATCCTCGGCTTCCGAGTGCTCACCGTTGCGTTGCCCTTCCTTTGAGGATGGTAATAATGGCAAGGTGGCTGAGGCAGGAAATTCACTTTGCTTTGGCTAGAACTTCTGGTTTGGACTCGCAGGTGTTACACTGATGAGGGTCACTACAGGAAACATGAATATGGACGAAGGAGAAATTTTGCCAAACAGCAGATAAACCTTCGCCTTGCCACACATTTTGGGGGCTCATCAAGCCTAGCTTTGAGGGATTCATGTGGCAATTCCAGCCAGTGCTTTTCCTGTTTGAACTCTCACACGCCACCGCCCGGGGGCCGTGACAGCGGGTGGTTTTCAATGGGAAGAAAATGGCTGGCACACATGCTGCGCTGCGCTGTGCCGCACAGCAGTGCCTTCGCGAGCCACCAATCATAGTTGGTGGAGACGTGACCCATAAGGTAAGGTGTGAGCTTCATGCCGGGCAGCAGCCAACACCTCCAATTAACGGGTTCAAGATAGCGTCAGTGAATTGGTTGGAGCGAGAGCGTTGTATTGTGAAGCAGCGAAGAATGCTTGAGCCGAACAAGATGGCCCATTGAATCAAGGCTGGGGAAGCGGGCCTCGGGAGAGTGTGTGAGACAAAAACTCACCCAGGGACAGAAAAAAAAAAATTATAAGTTAAAATTAACTAGCAGCACTGATGCAAGGTGCTTTGCAACTTTTTAATGGTTCCAAATTCGTTCCATGACAGCGGCACCCCCTGTTGGCAATGGCTGGCAACTCTGACCCTGGAAACCCTCACGGGCCTGATCACGATGCTGCCTCTCAGCCTGCGGAAGATTCAGAATGGACCCGCGTCGGGTCGAAACGCCGTGGTGGCAAGCGTCTACGGAAACGGCCCCAAGTGCACGCGTACGGGCTCGCAGAGGCGGCCCCGGCTGCATCATTGCGATCCGTTGCCGAGATAGAAGATGACTACCACAAGTTCACGGCCCGCTGGTATGATTCCAAGGCCTACACTAGCCTTTGCCAAATTATGAAGAATATTGCCCCCGCCGCCGGTGAGATTGACATCGCCGTCTGTCTGGGCATAGGCACCTTCGACCCCTCTGATGGAGCGTGGGAAGTCAAGCAGAAAGCCTTTGTTCAGCTCCTTGCCTTCAAGACCATGGTTGACGAGATCGGTACGTCGCCCGGCCTATCATGTTTTTGTCCTCCCTCCATGGCCTGTGTTATCCAGGTCCATTTCGAAATCGCTGCTAACCATGACGATCCGCCAGAGAAGCACACCTCGACAACCATTCCGTGTTTTTTCCAAGAACCACTATTTACTGGATCTGACAAAGACTTTCTCCACAAGATCGGGCATACCGTGATAGAGTCTCCCAAATGCTTCAGCATGGTCGGGCCAAAGAGCCTTTTCTTCGGCATACACCTCTACCGACCAATTTATGCCAAATCTCTGGAGAACGCCTTGCCAGCCATTTATGTTGGCACCAGCTGGAGTACCTGGGATGAGTAAGTCGAACCTACTTGAGCCAGCAAATCCCATCTCTCTCCGTCTAACATGCCTCCAGGCAGCCCAGCGTGCACGTAGCCGATCTCCATAGGCTCGAGAAGATGCACAACAGCCATTCAGAGGCACTGTTCCCTACGCAGGACTGGGGAAATACCTTTTCAAACACATCAGTTTATTGGCGGCTCTCGCCAAATAAAACTACATGCAAGGACGACCTAATAACAGCACACCAACCAGCAGCAAAAACATGACGACTTGTTCTACGCGATGTTCTACGCACCCACTTTGAGGCCGTAAATGCACAATCATATTTCAGGGCAGTATCCTGTCGCTCCGCTTGCGCTCTACTCTCCAACACCATATTTTTACGTCAATCGGCGGCTGGAGCACGGTTCAGACTGTAGACTTGGACTTAGTCGTCCTGCGAAATCACTATAGATTTCTTCTATCTAGGCGCAATCGTTTCCTCAAAAATAAACAAAAATCATGTACAACAGGGCAGTCCTCTATTGTACAAGCCCTTCGCGCCACCAACTCCGAGCACATGATATAGAAAGATAAGGCGAAAGTAATCCACGTACGTTAGCACGAACCCAATAAGCATCATCCATCCTCGTCATGCTGCTAAGCCACTCATTCCTAACTTCATGCCACTAGTATCGTTTGAAATTGCTCCCGAAGGTACGGAGCCACCAACAGGACGCGGAAAATGTGCAGATTGATCAGCCCAGCGGATCAAAGTGATACCCAGGAACTTCGAAAGTCGGCTTGGTCCAGTTCAAATAAAGCCAGTGCCGCCTAATGAAGACGCTGTTATTCGATGGCATATGAACCTTGGGCTCATCAACGAGAAGACTGAGCATTGTCGACCGTCATACCTCCGCAGTCGGGAATCTTGACGCCGTCTTTGAGTTTCCTGTTCACATCCATGAGGCCCCATTTGTCTTCCCACCTCTTGCCCTCTTCGTTAAAGCGAATTTTCCAAGGTTCGTCAAATGCCTCAAACCAGAAGTACTCTGTCCCATTTCGGAGGGCTTGGCATACCCAGTCGCCCATGAATCGATTCATCTCGTCAATGCCGGCGACTGAGCCAACGGCGCAAGTCTCAGCGCTTCCGCAGCTCGTACCTCCCGAGGACGGCCAGCCCGTTTCTGAAATGATGTTCTTCGACTTTTCTGATTTCCACATCTCCCCGTTCTCCCTCTCCCAAAAGCCATAAGTCCATGACGCAGCGTTTTTGGCTTCTTCGCCCGAAAAGAACGGATGAATATTGGCCATGATGTAGTCACTGCTATTGGCAAGGCCTACTGACCAATCATCGCCAAGATCCGAGGTTGCAACAGGCAGGTCAATATTCTTGCTACTCAGGTTAGTACGAACGTCATCGAGTAGTTTCCCAAGTGTGCTCAGAGTCATTTCCTCGCGAAATAGAATTTCGTTGGCAACAATGATGCCTTCAAAAGGCTTGGATCCGTATTCATCCAAGATGTCCCACATTTGCTGCAGCTGCCTTTCGTTGGTGGTTGTATTCTTATCTTGCCAAACACCCATCCAGATCTTAACGGTGTCAGACAATTCGAGTTGGTTGACGGCATGTATAACCATTTGTGTCTGATTGCAATCAGTACCGTAAAGGCGAATTTTGTTGGTAAGTTGGCTGAGGACTGCCACATCTCGGGTCACATTGTTTTGCGACGGTGGTTCGTGCATGCAGTATGGATACTGCGTGTTGATGGGGGTGTAGTCCATCCCGGGGAAGACTTTGTGCAGGTCCGGGTTATTCATCAATGCTTTGATATCGTCGCTCGCTTTGTCCAAATCACCATTCTGCTCTTGATCGTCCTTCGCCGATTGTCCTTTGCCAGAGCCGCTTTCTTTGCCGCCGGCTTTATTGCCAGCGACGAAACTGCCCACGACACCACCGACAATAGCTCCAGCTACGATGAGGAAGACCAGAATGATTATCAACCACTTCTTCTTCTTGCTCTTCGTTTTCTCCTCGGCTCTGCGCGTTGTTGACCACGCAGATGTCTTCTCCGGACCAGCAGGAGGATCGTAATAGCCGTCACCATGACGAAGCCCTAGGTAGCCATAAATAAGCCTCGTCGTAGATAAGAAAACTGCAAGTTCAATTTATCTTACCACTCTTACCCAATGCTGCGCCCGCTACACCTCCAGCGGCCGCCGCAAGCCCTGCAGCAGCTGTAGCACCATGACCAGGGCGAGATCCCCGATCAGAGTTCGATGCACTGAGCATGGAATTTCGTTGGCTTTGCTTGGAATAGTGTAGGCCGTCGTCTCCATCATCTTCGATCTCAAGCGGATTGACAACACCTAGATTGGGGTTACCGCCTCGGGCGGTGCTTGAGAGGCCTTGATAAGGGTCATCAACGTAGGGGTCTCCACTAGCATAGCTGTGCGGGCTCCTTGAAGGCGACCGGGAGCTGCCACGGGTTGCAGCTGGACCAGGTGCTGCAAGGCTTGAGTTCGAGTCATAGCCGTAATCGTAGCCATAGCCACCTGCTACTTGTGAGGGGTAGGGTTGCCGGGCAGCATAGTTTGGCTGAGCACGCGACGGAGGTGGTGGCACTTGGCCACCACTATGCAAAGCGTGCATGCCGCTTTCTCTAGCATTGTGGTCAGCAACATTGTATGCAATGCCAGCCATGCCGCCAGCCGCAGTGCTGCCGAAATTATCACCACCTGGGGTAATGGTGCTCGACTCAGACCGGTGTACATACCCCATCTCATGATCGCCCGTTGTTATAGCCGCCTCACCCCTACTTCGGGAACCGTGATTATAACTACCATCAAAATGAGGAGGCCTTGGGCTATCGAAAGCGTTGTGACCGCCGTAGCCGCGTGAGTGGTTGGCATAAGGGACCTCGGGTGCGCCGTAGTGGTTCTCTCGGTCTCGTGAGTAAGGTTGATTGGAGTAATTGGCGGGAGACGAATCGTAGTATGGAGGTTCAACATCGTCGTACTCGGCATGTCGAGGACGGGGCGGCGAGCCACGCACCGGTGAGTCGTACAAAGTTTGGGATGAGTCGAGAGGTTCCCTCTCATAAGGGTCGGCGCGTGAGTAGTTCTGCATATTGCCACAGCACGGACTTGGTCGATATGCTTAAGCTGGAAAATGTAGTTTATGTCGTTCTGGCGGCCGGGCAGTAGGCTGCAATGAGAGCTATGGTCGACGCAAGATACGTGGCTGCAAATCTCAGTGTCGTTCTTCAGGGCATCCACAGCGTTCCCGGATCGAGGCACAAGCAGAACGTTCTGAGCTTAAAGTATCAAGCACGGCGAAACTAGAGGATGTGGTATAAATCCTGTTGTCGACCTCAGGCGACAGGACGATTCGCTTCGCGCCAAAGCAGAAACCCGGCGAGAAGTGTGCCGGAGAAAACCAAATTGTGTTATCTTCCGATGACGATATAAGTCAGATAACGCGCAGGCAAGACGATAAAAATATCGCAAGACAAGCCAGTATACACCCAACCTGCTTAAGCCTCCAGCAACGGCGGAAAGGCTCGAGTTACAATGAGGAGCCAGGCCACGGTGCGCACAGAATAGGCCCAAGTCAGGACGCCAAAGAAACGCAAGGGCGGGCAGGTGATCGTGTTACTGGCATGCGAAAGACGAGGAGGGGCGATGCGATGGGTTGTTTCAGAGTGAAAATAGTGAAAGCAGACGATGGGATCCTAGTTGAGCCGTAATTTGGAAGAGCAACAAGCGGGTCGCCTAGGGATACAAGTTCAAAGAGGTACCAGTGGTTGGGATCGGTACTTGGAATGAACCCTGCCACCTGGTCTGTCATCGTGTACCCGATGCATGTGGCGCTACATGAACCAGGAAGTGCGAACCGACGAGTCCCACTCCACTACCGGTACCTAGTGGGTATGCACGCGCAATGCAGCAACAGATATCCAGATGCTTGTTCAAAAGTACCGAGCACATGGAGCATACGACCCCCACCTACGTCCTTACATGTCTCAGTACCGCGGTCTTTTTCTGCGCTACCACAGGAACGGATCGGCGGAGCCCCCTCAAGTATCTCGTTCCTGTACGAGGCATAGCACAGCCCCCCTGCGACTTGGTCAGGCTGGGCGGCATCTCGTATTCCTGCCCTGGTATGACGCCGCGACTCATATCTAGTACTGGAGCTAACACTCTTGCAGTCACTGATATTTGGCTGCTTCTTAATGATCCTTCCGTATTTTCATCAGATCATTTATTTTGGGAGAAATTTGCAGGAATTGTAGCTTCAATTACGTGTCTCCGCTTGGTTTTCGTCCAGATGTGGCAGTTACCTCCAAGTGCAGAATTCTTCTTGACTCGCATACACGCAAGGAGCTCAATATTTCCTACCGAGCAGTCGAAAGAGGCGCAGTATACCTACATGTCCTGCCCTTTGTCTCGGGCGGCGGGGGGGATAATACAGTTGTAGCTGCTGGCCCGTCCATCAGCAGTTGTCAGAATTGAGTCGCACCAGAATTGAGGCCCGGCCGAAGAGACAGAGTAACTTCACGCGAGCTAGAAAGTGGCGCCGAAGCCAACACCTCGTGGTGACTCGATGCCTGCCTTGGCTCATAACTTCGTTTGGTATAGCACATCGTATCCCACCTTCGTGTCATCTTGTTCCCTCTCGGCCTAGGTACGAACTCTCGTTACCTCCCTGGAATGCGTTCGAGTTTTCTACATCACATCTCGTCGCCAGGAACAAATGACCCTAGAATCAAATCGCCAAAATCATACATATGCTGACCAGCAGCGCTGGTCATTTTCCTATGCGCTTTGCGCAGGTTTCATGAATTCTGCCACCTTTTCCCGCTCGTGTGCCCCCTGTCTGGCCTCGAAACGTGTTCAAAACCTCTGAATTACACTCCCTATGCCTTATGTAACAGCCAATTGTATCAGCAGATGCCAAGCCAATGCTTGATAAGAGCGCCACACACGAGCCGCTATACGACCACTACCGGCTTCTTCTAATAACTCGGTCGGTAGTACGGGATATCTCATTCGTCTGATCCGTGGAGTTTCAATTGCAATCAACGTAGGTGCATCCTGGTCTGGACCCTTCCTTCCGTGGGTAATCCGGGTTCAACAATGGCAGCCTACCCTAGGTATACAGCTACGCCTTTATTTGGAATTGCCAAATACCACTGTTTTCTCGTGACTCCGTGTACGCTTCGTCTTGGTGATGAGCTCCCCTGCACGTTAGATACGTGTTTTTAGAAGTACTTGTAAACGTGAAAGTGGCCTCTCGCCGCCGTCGAGAGCCAACAGCTACGACAAAACCGCGAGCGTTCAAGGCTAGAAGACCAGAGATACAACGGACCCTGGGTCAAAGCAAGCCGATACTGGCGACAGCGGCCGGGTGATGCAATATCGACGAGTAGTTTCGTTCGTTGACATCATGCCACTTCTCCCACATTCATCAGGCATATGAGGCCGACAGTCCAGACTGCTTCGCTCGACCTAACATACCCCATGGTCCAAACTGTCTAGTATTCTATATATTAGAGCTTATATTACCATTGCCATCCTCACTTATGTCATGTCAGCCAGCCGTAATGCCGATGCCATGAACCCATCCCAGGGTGAATTCCGGAGTCGAGTGGCTCCATCTGAACCTTTGACCACGAAGGTGGTGAGTACTGCATTTTGATATTTACCATCGAGAGATAGGCAACTGGCTGACACGTGGCGAAGCATGCTATCGGAACCAAGCTCGGAAATGATGCGGCGCCGGAGTTCCATGCCGAGTCTCACCCAGCCGGTACGGCCCCACCCGATCGGTCCTTTCAGCCAAACATCACCAATGAGTACCCAGCGCAGGCCTTGCACAGTGAGGGCAATTCCAGAACGGCAGCATCGGATACACTGCAAGGGGCCACTTCCGCCGATGTTCGCAAAGGTTATGGTCTACCAAACCAAGGTATGACAAGCCAGGAACAGCATGGTGGAAAACGGAAGCACGATGGGGCAGGTCTGGAGGGCGTCAGAGCAAATGCTATAGATCCATTCCACGAGCGAGGCCTCGACCGTGATCATGCAACGGGCCACCGGGGTGTAACTGGAAATACGGAGGATTGGAAGGGAGCAGAGGAAAGACCAAATGTTACTGCTGAAGAACTTGCAAGCGAACGACACTAAGAATGGCCACGATGAAGTGGGTTGTCAAACAAGGTCTGGATATTACTTCCACCCATATCATTATACGCTGTACTTTCGATAGATTATTCAATCAATCAACAGTGTGAGAATTACGGAATGAAAGTTGTGGTTCCAGTAAGCCGCTTCGCAGTTTTTCCCTCTTACCTCGCTTGAGATACCCACCACTCTGCAGGTGGGTTCGGTAACATTGCGCACAAGGACCAGCAACTTCGCAAGAAAGCAAACACGGCATCAATGATCGCTATCATTTACAAATCTTCGCTTCGCTTGTTGCTATAGAATAGGCTATGTTGTCCTTAGAAACCAACGCGGCGGGCTTTTGATCTGCAGGCTTGTTGCCGATTTGAGCTGTGCCAGCCTCGGCTTTTGTGGAGGGGTCACTGCTCCCAGCAAATGCCGGGTATGGAACGAGTATGACGCCCTCCGAGATTCGTGCACACGATGGTGAATGCCTATCATATGATGTAGAAAGCACTTTCAACCGATCGAAGCCATGCCGTTTGGTTTTTCAAGCGCATTTTACAAAGCGATTGCGACCACTTCTGTGCTGAGAAAATGTAAGTACGCAGGATTTGGTCTCCGCCTGTGATATGTACGTTACTAAAGCCCCCCCCCCCCCAATGTGACACTCTACCCTAAACAGGATTGGTTTTCGGGGGATGCAGACTCATCCGCAAGACGCTTAACCGCCATCACCTTCCTTGTCGAGACACTGATCCGGATCCATCGATTTTGCAGAGTGGCCATGATTCTTGATGACCGCCTTATTTCGTTCGTTTGGCAATCACGGATCTCTTTCTCTCCCAACGTCGCTGAAATTTGCCTTCCTAGTGAACTGAACCTTTTGAGGTGTAATTTCAGTGCTGTGAACCCCTGAGATCTCTGCACCATCTGGAATAATACTGCGTACCCTAACAATCAAAATTTTGAAGAGTGGTAGACTGCCACGGCACACGAAATGGAAATACAATTTTCCATACCACTCAATGCCAGCGCAAAGAGAAGCACTGGAACGCCTGGGGGGTGAGATGCCCATGGTTATGACATGCTTCCCCATCGACCAAGCGAACTGACACGTTTTCAGCCCTTCAGCCGCATCAATCGCACCGGTGTCAGCCTCTGCACCTGCATCTGCCCCTGCACCTGCTGGGCCTTCTGCAATTTCAGGGACTACACATCGGTTTGCACTCGATTCAAGAACGAGGCATACAAGACGCAGCTCAGCCCGTGCTCGCACTGGCTGTGGCACATGTAAGCTACCTTGGCCACCTCCATCTCCACTCTTTGTTTCCTGTGTTGGCGATGATGCGACGTTTTGCTCGTTCTATTTTTCTAGTATTTTGACTGACTAACCTTTGTACATGTAGGCAAGTAAGTGGTCTGCCCTTGATCAAAGTTCATCCATTTGGGTAGTTTCTTGCCCAAGAATTGGGAGACTAGGCTACGTCGCCTCGCTGTGGACAAGACCGCTAATTGTAATCAGGAAGCGGCATGTGAAATGTGATGAGACTAAACCAGCCTGCATTAACTGCTTGAAGTGGCGAGGAACCTGTGATGGCTATAGCGAAACCACCGCACACGGCTCCCAGTCATTAGCTCGAACATCATCAGCTTCCTCTACTCCGCAAACTTTGCGGAGTAAAGATGGCCTGTCTGTGCTGACCGAGCCTTCGGTCATAACGATACGTTTCTCTTCAAGCGACCAGCGAGCCTATTTTGATGAATGGACGGCTTTATCTCTTACCTTCCTCAGCGGCGGTCTCGATCAAACACGGCTGTGGACTACCACAATGCCACAGCTCACACTCAACGAACCAACCCTTCGCTTTGCTGCTATGGCTGTTGGCGCCCTCCGCAAGGCATACGAAATTGAAGGGTCTTCTGTGGATCTTAGCACAAGCAACACACATTACTTGAATGCGATTACCTTCTATTGCGAGGCATTACGTCTTCAGTCCAAGGCGAAACCAACCAAGGCAGGTTTGAGGACTGCTCTGCTCTCATCACTTCTGTTCATCTGCTTTGAGGCCCAGCGAGGCAACATGCCAGCAGCCCTCAAGCATGTTACCCATGGCTTTAGTATGCTCAACGAACTAGCGGCTTGCACCAATTCGGCTCCTGGCCTGGTGAGCATTGCACCCGCACCCCCAGCCTTAGTCCAAGAAATTCTAGATTGCTACAAGCCCCTTGAGCTTCAGTCCAGGTCATTCATGGGGTCATACAAGAAACCTCTTCCGCCAACAGCAGATCGCCTCTCAACCAAGTCTAGTGGCCCACCAAGAGAATCTGACAAGTCATTACCCGGAGCTTCTCCAACTCAAAGTCCTTCTAGTCAACCTGGGACTCCGTGGCAAGCCTCAACATCCTCTCCAAATACCCAAGCCAGAGGGCTTCCAAGTCCTTCGAGTATGGCTAGTCCAAATAGCAGTCATGAACAAACTCCACCTCCAAGCGACCGACCACGACCTCCAGGAATCGCGCCTTTCACAAAAGCATCACCCTACTTTCGACCAAAACAAACGAGTATCACTTTACTGGCTGAACTTCCTCGTATTTTCCAATCATTCGACGAGGCTCAAGGGTACTGGATACTTGTGCAACGACAAATGGTCCAGTTTCTGCCAATGTTGACCATCACTATTGCTCAACTAGCATTGCCTAAGGCAACTAGTGATGCTGAAGTTGAGCTAAAAACTCGCCAGTGTGAAGCAGAATCAAAGAATATCTAAATTCATCGCCGAGTCCAGATATTGGTTGCAAAGATGGGTTGAGGCTTACGAGCCATACTACCATAACGTTGTGAGCCAGGCCGGCAAATACCGTGCGCCTTACCTGCAGGCCATTAATCTACGAATTGAGTATCTCATATTGTATATCTATACTGCCACTCCGCGGTTTGGGGGACTCATAAGCGCGCGTGGACTAACTCCTCAATATCGGGAGATGAATGGCCTCATTACAATATTGCTCGCCTCGAGGCCGAACTGTGGCTTTGCGATGGATTCTGGCTGGGCGTGGCCATTATTCGTCTCTTCCTTCGCATGCCGAGATCCTGAAGTGCGGTGTGAGGC
>PXOD01001062.1:0-18881 GCA_003012165.1 Paramyrothecium roridum
AAGAAAGAGAAAAGAAAAAGAAAAGCCTTGCGTTGTTATCCACTGGCAGAGACACCATCTTATCTGTTGTGGAGCTATGGTGGGCATGTTGCCTCTTGAAAACATGGGTGGTTACGCGCCTCACAGCCTCAATAAGGCACTTGCAGATCATTTGAAAATTGAATGCATATCATTGTAATGTATATCCAATTCAGGTTCATTCCCATTACCTGCCTCGAGATTTGGGCGAGACGGTGTCTGATGACCCCTCTTAAACCCACATTCTCCAATGCTCCAATTTTAGCCAAGCCAGCATGAGCTCCCCTGTAAAAACACAGGACGTATGATGTCATCGTTTGATCCAAAACTTGTTATGTGGTCTGATGCGGAACGACGAAGAGGGCTGGAAAGAATGAATCGTCGATTGTCATTTTCGAATTCAGCATTTACAAACAGTAAAGAATCTCGAACACGAGGAATTGTGTTGAGATAAGAGCTCGCCAGCCATGAGTCGTCTCAATATGCCCGACCTGATCAAGTCGGCCGTTCCCGAAGCAGAGGGCCGCAACGTGCGAATCACTGGCCAAAATGAGTCTAACCACAGAGACGCTGGATTCCTTTCCAAAGACTTCCCGAGGGGGCCGCCTAAGCTCTACATAACTGCAGAGGAGGACAACTTCGACGAGCTGACACTCGCGGAATGGAGGAGCGAGGGATTCGACGTCGAGTATTTCTCCATGGAGAGCTGCACAGATGGCTTCGTGGAGAAGCTGCGATGGCTGAGCAAGGAAAAGATGGCGCCTTGCGAGAAGTTTGGCATTGTGGGTAAGTTGATGATATGAGACAAGACAAGAAGAGCAGATGGCAATCACATGTGCAAGCAGAGCACGGCTAACATCCTGAAGCATATGGCGACGCAGCAGCTGAATGCTTGGAGCATTACCATGTACTGGACAATAACCCAGAGTTCAAACTCGGTCTTCTCATCGCCTACTATCCCACCGCCATCCCAGACCCCCAAGGCCGCTTCCCCAACAGCATCTCCGCCCTCGTGCACCTCGCTGCCGGTGAAGAAATCGGCGTTACGACGCAGTCGCAAATGGTCGGCATCCAAGGAAAGCGCCGCACGACGCAGAAGAAGATTCAGAGCGGCGCCGGCACTGGCGGAACCCTGCGCCTCGCGTACCCAACCTACACCTACAATGCCGAGCCAGGATTCGCCGAGCACGACATGGACGAGTTTGACCGCGTTAGCGCTGAGCTTGCGTGGAGCCGAAGCTTAAGCTGCGCTAGGAAGGCGTTTGGCAGTGAGCCAGATTTGGAGGCAGTGCTAGACGTTAACACACAGAGTAAGACATTCCACTTTGCCGTATTGCTTAGACCCTGGCATGACGGTAACTGACATGGCTTGCTAGGTAAATTCTTCGACAAGAACCCTGACCAAGCTGTAGCAACTTTCACAACTCACAAGACGCCTCATATCACCAATATTCCGACCTTGACCGGTGGCATTGGAGCTGAGGAGTTGAAGCAATTCTACTCAGACTTTTTCGTCAACCCCCCATCCACCAAAGTTACGCTCCTTTCACGGACCATAGGCGCTGATCGCATTGTTGACGAACTCCATGTCCAATTCAAGCATACCCAAGAAGTGCCGTGGATTCTTCCAGGTGTTCCAGCGACGGACAAGAAGGTGGAAATCGCGATTGTGAGTATTGTCACATTGCGGGGCGGGAAGCTGTACCACGAACACGTCTACTGGGATCAGGCAAGCGTGCTGGTACAAGTGGGCTTGATCGACCCCAAACTACTACCAGACAGCGCAAAGGAATTGGGAGTCAAGAGGCTGCCTGTTGTTGGACGTAGGGCAGCAAGGAGGCTACTGAAAGGCTGGGACGAGGTGGAGGTGGGAGAAGCGGACAACAAGCTAATTTTGGTCTCCCGAGGGAAGAAGAAGGATCAAGAGGAGAAGGAAGAGTAGGCGGGCATAAGAAAAATGTGCCAAGTGAAAAAGGGACGCCTCAACTACTACTTGGAAACGTTGCGTGCTCTCTCACCCGTACTCAGTTAGTCTCGCCTAAATGCATGACATGGGGCGCTTGTAAATTAGGGTAATTGGAAATTAGACACAAGTTGGTTCACATCTTACAAAATTATGAAATAACCTTGACGACCTACACGATAATCCCGGTAGCAGAATTGGTAACAGACTGCTTCGTTTCGGTGGGTCGCGATTTTCGGAACCTGCGGCTATGGACAGCTCGACGACAGGCAGTCCAGGAGTATTTCCGTTTTGAGGCAACCAAGTGGTATTTTTCTCTAAGTGGGGAATTGTGAATACCCCTGTCAGAGCGGGTGCGCGCGAAGTTGCCTGTCTGACTGTCCTTACCACGGGTAATACTGCATGAACTGAGCTATACAGAGTAAGTTGCAGCGCAGTGGTTGATGGATGCTGGTCAACAAGCTAGACTCATATCTCAAAAGGCTAGAAAATAATATAAATTCATAGGTTGACCCGCTTGTCTTTGACTGCCTTATCTCTGGCTTCGCCACTTGCTCAAGCATTCTGGAATGCAGCCAACTCGTCGAATCAAAACCTCTTCTTTTGGCGAATCGAAGACTAACCCAGGCTCTGTTTCTTAAATTCTCATATGACCATGGAAACAACTATTCTTATCACTGGCGCCACAGGCCTCGTTGGTTTTCGGGTCCTTGTCCTGGCCCTGACTGCTGGCCACAGAGTCCGCTACACAGCTCGCTCAGAAGACAAAGCACTGGCAGTGTCGTCAAACCCAGCAATAAAAGCTCTTGCACCGGGTGACCGCTTATCATCAGTGGTCATTCCTGACCTCACAGTCGAAGGTACCTTCGATTCTGCACTCAATGGCGTTACTCACGTCATCCACGTTGGCTCTCCTGTTCCTGTGCCCACCTTTGAGCCCACGACCCAGGTCTTCGAGCCTACGGTCAAGATGACAGCCAACCTCCTTTCAGCAGCATCGAAGGCTCCCAGCGTGCGTCGAGTTGTGATCACTTCGTCTGTCGTCGCTAATCTCGACCCTACGGCAACTGCATTCGACAAGCCTGCTTCTGCGGCAACACGTCTCCCTGCGCCCGCATCTCTACCCTCCAGGTTCGAAAACGTTTTTGAAGCGTACGTGTTGGCAAAAATAGTCGAGCTACACAACTCAGATGAGTTCGTGCAGAAGTACAACCCTGGCTTCACCGTCGCGCATGTCATGCCTGGCTATGTCTTCGGGAGGAACGAGCTCATGCTTGACACAACAATGATGCAGACGCAGAACAGCTCTAACAACTTCTTGATGATGGGAGTACTAGGAGGAGCGCTTCCATCCCCTCTCATCGGCGTTTATGCGCATATTGACGACGTGGCTGAGACTCACCTGCGTGTGGCTTTCATTGACACCCAAGTCGGCAACGAGCCGCAAGACTTTGGTGTCGCTTCCAAGGTAGACTTTGATGACTTATTCGGAATCGTTGAAAATGTATTTCCCCAGGATGTTGCGGATGGAATCTTCAAAAAGGGCACCCTATCGACTTCACCCGTCCGATTTCAGTCTAGTGAGACGGAAAAGCTGCTGGGGAGGCGGTTTCGGAGCTTCGAGAGTGCTGTGGTAGATGTTGCCTTTCAATATCTTGAGAAATTGGGCCGAGGAAGAGATGAGAGCCAGATTTGAATTCCTTGTGGAATTCTGCAAGCACTTTAGTTGGATCCAAGTCATCTGGCGAATGCGAGGAACCAGTTGATTCTCGTCCATGTGTTGTTGTTCCAAGACAATGGATTGGCTGAATGCGCGCTAGGAACGGCCGAAGGGGGCATTGCATGTCAGCAACAGGAGATAATCTGATGGGGAAGCAGTGTCAGAGCTCAGTATGACATTATGTGAATTTGTTACATCACGTGGCATGACACACTGTAGAAGTGATTCACGCCAGAGTCGGTCAAGGACAAACTCCGATACCCATGATCATATTCCACATTGGAGGTGATTTCATCTCATCGAACTCTTTCTGCTAATATAGTCTATGGCAGCCGCTTGACAGTGGACTGTAACTTCTTTGTCAGGCCGGCCCATCGTCACAACGGGTTATAAGGTCGGGTCTGGTCCGAGCATCCAATTCCAAGTGCTTTCTTGCAGAACCAGGCATTCGGGCTCAAGTAGGACAGCCTCTGCGATTGGGCATTTTCAGCCCTGCTTACCCGTTAAGAATATGCATCTTAGGGTCTGGCTTGGAGCAACGGCATGTGGGTAACACGCTCATTTACCGCGCTGTGGCGTGTTGCATCTCCAGATAGCCTTGCCCCAGAGCGTGGGCAGGGCTTCTTTACGCCTTACATTTGTCAGTTGAGCCGCGGGCTAATCGAATTTAGTGGATAATACAACCTCACACACACGAGTTAAAAATGTTCGCTCTAGTGTGAAGCATATCCGTAGAGTCCAGTGAATGCTACTGGGCGTTGGCCCTTGTGGCTTGGCTCCTACGAAAGACTCAGGCTGGCCAGAACATGATTTTACACTAAATAAGGTCACATGGCTAGATCATGGTCTCTGACAAACTTCAAGTCCAAAATTCCGGGTACCAATGGTCGTGTAAAACTTGGAATGGGGTCTGGACGACTCCCACATCATCAATCTAATTGAGCTCAGGCGCAGCCGGCGCGGTAGCTGCGCACGCAAGTATATTTGCGGAATTGTAGAGATAAATCTGAGATAGCGTCGTTTTTACCGGAATCCTGCATTTCCCTGACACTTTGTAATTTCCCTTGTGAAGTTGAGTCAGAAGCTCTTTGTGCTGCGGCGCCTGATGAGGCTGAACCAAGCCTCAGCCAGTGGCGCCAACAATTGATAAAGACGAACTTTGATCACCATGCTATGACCCCATATCCGGCGCAAAGCATAATGAACGAGCCTATGATATGACAGCAAACCCTACCATTGTGTGCTGGCATGAGCGCCTGTTGATCTAGAATTAGCACAAGCATTCAGCCAACAGGCCTGCATGAGGCATGGGGCTACAGTTGCAAGCCGCGTCTTCCAGAAAGGTACAATAATGATGCAGATCTCACACCTCTGCTTGGCACTCATCGGCCATATTTCGATGATTGTTCGCTGGTGTACAGCAAGAGTAAACAATCGCCATGTCGAGCCGACGTGACTATGAACTATATCCAGAGCCCGTGGCTTTTGTCCACGATCACGACGATCTTGCACTGGATTCTCAGGGATACAGACTTCTGGACAGCGATCGTTACAACGTCGGCCAGCGCGGTGTCCCATATCACGATCGGCAATGGTGTCTTGGGAGTTCGTCGATGGCGTCCGGGAAGAAAGACAGGACCTTTGTGCAAACGTCTCTGGTTGATCCGGCCTTGGATCTATCATACAACCCATACTCTGACTTGGGAATCGAGAAAAATCGCAGCCGCCGGGCATCAATCAATAAAGAACGCCCGAAATACAAACCTTCGGCCTTGAGATGGCCGTATCTCTCCTCGTTATTAGTCCTGCTCTTGGTCGTTCTTGGACTTCTGGCTTATGCCCAGCGCAGCTTGCCTATCCAGCATTACGATAAGGGACTGTTTCAACGCGATCTTCTCTCATTCTTGAGACGCCAGAACTACCCAGAAGCTCCCAGCGAGACTTATGGTGCTTCAAATCCACCGAGCTACGGCAATGAGGCTCAAGTCTCAGAGGCTCCAGCGCCAGGCAATTACAATTCTGCTCCTCAGGGGCCGGCTCCTACAAAATCTGCGGAAGGCCCTGGCGCACCGCCACCCTCGCACTACAACCCTGGTCCTGTCGATGAGCCAGAACCGGACCCTGAGCCGATACAAGCACCATCCCCAGAGCCACAGGATAGTTCTAAGGGCGAAGATCCTATTCAGGCACCTCCAGCGATAGTCAGTGATCCACAGCCGCCTGATAAGAATAATGACCCCAGTGTCGACGAACCTTCACCTGATACGACATCACCGGTCGCAACAACCAGACCTCCTGCCCCGGCACCACCGGCGTCTCATTACAACCCGGGGCCCGTGAACAAAATTTCTTTGACTGATGGCAACGCAGAACAAAAACCACCGCCCGTATCCTCAGATGATAGCCAGGGCAAGCCAACTAAACCAACATTAGCCCCCCCAAAGGAAGACTACAATAAGGGACCCCATGAGCCGGATGAGCCAGCACAGCCCATTGCAACCCCGACGGTTGTCCCCGTCATCATGGCTGGCACACAGGGCGAACAAAAGGCAACTATTTTACCAGTCACACACAACTATGGCGCTGGCGACAGTGCGTCGGCCAAGGGATATTACACCAAGCCACCAGCTGCGACTGCTAGCATCCCACGAGTCCCAGTCACTGTAACGCTTACAAACTCCGCAGGGAGTTCAACAGCGGTGTCCAGCAGTAACATCCGCGTCCAACAAGTCCAGGTCGCTTCAGGCTTAACGGATTCTACCGGCAAGATGACCGCAACAACGACAAAGACAATACTTGGCACGTACAGCTATTCGACGATGACAGATTCCTCCGGTGTTGCGACTGCAACCGTGGCTAAGTTCTACGAAGTTTCCGAAGCAGAGGTAGTTTGGCATGAGGGTGGCTACCATTTGAGTCAGGCCAAATATTTTATAGGAATGTTCCTACCCACTCTCGTGGCAACGTTCCTATCCCTTCTGGTGCGGATTGTCCATGTAAACGCGCAGCTCTTCCAGCCTTGGGCTGAGTTGGCGCGCTCATCTGGCGCCACAGGCCGCGACTCGCTCTGCTGCGCAACCTCGGGCTGGCGGAGCCTTCTCAAATCTTTGCGGTCCCTGTTCGGTGGCAGGCCTTTGGTGTTCTTCACAACGGTCTTGATGCTCTGCGCAACTCTCTTGGTTCCGCTATCGAGCGAGGCGGTGGCATTCAGGCTCTACGGAGCAGATTGCCACGAAGGTGGCGTCGGTTCGGCATGCCGTCTTGAACTAAGCGTTTTTGATGTGCCAGTGAAAGTGACAATCGGCATACTGGTGCTCATGGCAGTTTGTGTTCTGATGCTGTTAGGGTTCTTGCTCGGCTGGAACTCGGGCGTCGGCTCGAACCCCTGGAGCATTGCCGGCATTTCAAGCCTAAGCACCAACAGGGAGTTGAGGAATATCATGGTCTCCCTCCCAGCGGGCACGAGCAGTCTCCCGAGCAAGGCGATAAACGAGGCCTTGTCGGACAGGCGATTCGTACTGGGTTACTTCGACGGGCCCAATAACAGTCTCGATTACGGGATAACGCTCGCCAGCGACTTCTCAGAAGGCAGTCGGCTGATTCCTACACCCCAGCACAATACCTCCGGGTGGGATACCATTGCTTTGGCGGAAGACGATCGGGTGAAGAAGAAGCACCTACCTTTTGTGATGCTTAGAAAGATCTGGCGCCTGTGCTTCCTCTTGGTGCTTCTCGCCCTGCAAGCCCTCATCCTCTACTATGTCAACACGTACTACCATTCCTCGTTTGAGAAGTTCATGGACAGCCAAGGTTTTGGTGTCAGGTTTCTTTTCAGCACCGTTGGCGTCATCGTCGTTCTTCTTTGGCAGTCATTCTTCGACAGTATGCTTTGCAACTCCTCCTTGGTCGGGTGGAGCTGGTCAGATGGCTAATATTTCTTCGCAGGCATTACAGTAATAAGCCCATACTACCTTTTGTCGCTATCATCTAGGCCTGCTAAGAGGTCTATACTTCAGTCGCAGCCAACGAACCAGTTCTCAGGGCTGGCTACTGCCATCTCCCGTCGCCATTACTACCTTGCGATTATGGCTTTAATTAGCATTTTCACCGAGTTTCTCCCTTTGCTATTGTGCAATATTCCCTTCAACCTAGTCAAGTCATCCGCCGTACACGTCATTATATGGAGAGTGACTATCGCTGTCCTCGGCCTCATGACGCTCGCCATCGTCTATAGCTTTTTCGTCAAGTGGCCATTCATGCCGGTAGATCCCAGCACGATTGCAGGCGCCATGTACTATGTTTGTGATAGCTGGATGCTGGAAAGGCTTGGAGGCGTAAGTGTGCTAGCGCGTAAGGAGCGCGACTGGAAGTTCAACATGAAGGGAACAGAATATGGCTATGGCGAAATTTATGGCGTTAGTGGGACAAAAAGGCTTGGAGTAGACATGGTAGAGGTTGATCGTGTATGATAATTAAACCGAAGCGAAAGCGTATTGGTCGGTTTACGATAAGTTTCCGAGATGATAGATCCATGTCGGTCTACTTCACGGTCTCCCAAGCCATCTGCCTAGTGCTTATAGCAAAAATCTGCTCATTAATAGTCCGATAAACCCGCAAAGGAATCGTTTGCTCCACAAGTGTCAGCGAGGGAAACTGCGTTGGCTTGGTCTCAAGGGCTGCAGGCTTGAAAGTTCTTTCAACGCAGGGGAAATTTCCTCAATCTATTAATGGTTGATTTGAAATGCTGGGGTAGCATCCCGGGGGTCCCCTTGCTCCACCGTCCCTAAAGTGGCCGAAGGATGAACGGCTGGGTATTTTTGGGGACTTTCTGGAACCAACGTGCATTAGATTCTTTTCAGCTTGCCCGCAGATTGGCCCAACCCGCACCCTGGTCGTTTGGTAAAGGGGGCTGAAACGATGAGCCCCCAGAACTGCTCCTCGACCCCAACATGGGCAACCAACAGCAGGTCTGTGGTTATGCTTAAAGAGCTCGCAAAACCGTTGATGCACGGTTATTCGTCTTGCTGCTGCCAGTCCATCTCATACTCGGAAGTTGTCACGACAAAGTGAAGTCGTAGTGCAGACTTGAGTAATTATGTTTTCTCGATTTTTTCTTCTGCTCGCGTTGGCCGTCTTGGCCACTGTGGTGAGCGGTTCCAAAGACCTTGCAGCACACAAGCGATCTGGATCATCAAACGCACCTATTACTTTGCGACACATTCATCGTCGCCTGTCTGAGATTACTCAGCACAAGAGAGATGAAACCTTCAGTAATAGCACATCGCTTGACAAATCCTTCAATGGGGTGACCCTTTTCAAATAGTGGGTGCATATTAGAGAATGCTTCATCTTCGTTGCTGACATCATTCTGCTGCAGTGGTACACAGGTTGCAAAGAACTTCACCCAAGATGATCAAGGCGAGAAGACGACAGAAAACGACAAGGCGGTCGACAAGAACAAAGCCGAGGAAGGCGATGCGAAGCAACAACTCGAGGCATCTGCCGGCGTTGAGATTGTCTGCTCCAGATGTTACACCAAGGGCAAGGCAACGGCGACCCTCTCCCTTGAGGGCGATTTCAACACTACTCAAGTCATGAGTGAGGTTGAGGACTCGGTTTCAGACACAATTGACCAAATCAAAGAATGGGTCAAAGATGTCGAATTCGATTTTAAGGAACTCGAATTCGACATCCCGGCCCCGAACATTACCTTCGACATTGACATGCCCGCCCTTCCGGGTGCTGTGCTCGAGTTCAAATTTGAAGGTATCGAAATGTTTGTCGAACTGGAAATGACGCTCGGCGCGGGCCTGTCGTACAGCCTCAACATTTACAAGAGCACACAGCTAGGCATCGAACTTGCCGAGGACCTGTTCCTGGGTCTTGTTTTCTCCATCGACCTCATGCTCAGTGTCGATTCCGAGATCACCATCACAAGCGGCTTCCACCTTCTGCTAGATGAAGGTATTCTGTTGCGTTTGGCTTTGTTTGCAAAAGAGACTTCTGACGTGGAATTGTATGTTTTCTCTGCCCATCCGTAATCATTCATGGCTAATTGTGTTCCAGTAACCCTGGGAAGTTTGAATTCTTACCTGTTACCGTGGAGGCAGCAGGAGCCGTCTTGCGCGGAGTGATCCAGCTCTCGCTGAGGTCGGGCTTCTCTTTCGCCACGCCGGATATCGTACCAGGTGACGAGCTTCTGATTGGCGACTTCGACCTCAACGATTTGACTGCATCTGCCGGTATTGAGGCGCGGGTCTATGCGAATGTTGCTGAGCTCGTCACCAATGTCACTGCAAACACAGATGACGATGCGGAGTGTGCTCTTAACGTGATTCAAGAATACGCATTCGCGGTTGGTGCCGCAGCTGGCGCCACGGCTGGAATTGGACCTCATGTATGGGGTCCTGTTGGAGCGACTGAGAAGCCTCTGTTCGCCACAACTCTTGCAAGCAAATGTGCCATTGATGGCCCTAAGGTGACCCCAACCCCAACTTTGGCCGAAAGAGCACCTCAAGAGGACGATGAAGAAATGACTACTACCACGCTTACCACTGAGCAAACATTTATTGCCACGCTGTGCGCATCCACTGGCTTAGTGGCATGCCCAGCATCGTTGCGAACTGTGCAAGAGAGCATCGCAACGAGGACTCTCGTGACCGCAGTACCTTCAGGCGTCGAGGCATCCTTTCCCGAGGAAACCACCCTTGAGGTGCTCAGCACAGTCGATTTTGGCAACGATGCAAAGAGTATGGTTTCGGAAACTCCTACGCCTACCCCTACTCCCACGCCCGAGAGTGAGGACAACGATGACATTCAAGACACAATCAAGGACATTAAAGATGCTATTAATGGCAAATCTGGTGGCGTTTCAAATAAGCTCATCATTGGTTTGAGCGTTGGCCTTGGTGTGCCCTTCCTACTAGCTCTTGTCGCTGGATTGATGTATGTGGAACTGATTTTTTTGTATGACATATTGCTAATCTCACATGACAGATTCTGGCGGCGACGACGCAACGCCATTGGGTACACCCCTGCTGCTACTCTTGCAGACCACGATTCGGCAGACACCGCATATGCAGTGGCTCCCAAGCCAAAGGAACCTACTACGCAAGTTTATGTAGTCAATGGCCCATAGTTCACGTCTTAGATTATCGTTGGAAAGTCTATGAGATGGGTGCAAACAGAATATTTCGATGGAAATGTAACAACACTGGATACGATTGTCACGAAGATACCAAGGCCTTAAAAAAATCTAGCGGGAGTTATGGGTTATTTGAGCAATAGTACAAGATGAATTGAATCTTTGCGTTAATCTCAGATCGATACTGTGTTAGCAAGACTCGAAGTGTAGTCCACCATGTATGAAAGACTCATCTTGACATTTTCCGGGTTATTTGCATATTGTTCGAAGTTGTGTAAGAGAGTTTAGAAATGATGTTTGGGCCAATTCAAACCGAGACCGTATATTACCGGCTAGGAAAGAATGGCTTTTGTCAAAATCGTATCAATGCCCGACTCGGTTGGTGGTTTGTTGAACGCGAGCATCAGGACTCTACATCATCTCTGCTTTATAGCTTGCATTGTCTATCTAATGATTATGTTACATGAGCATGGGGAAATGCGACATTTTCGTTACCAATTAAGAGCCAGCCTTGCAGCTACGGTTGTGTTTTGAATTCCTACTTCCGCAGGCGTTCTGTGGAGCTTGTTCGGGACTGCTTGGTGCCTTGCAGATCTCCCATTTCGTACTCAACCATGACGGTCCGCTGTTCCATAATATAATTGGACGCTTTTGGTGTTTCTCCATTACTGCTGTTCCCGTCGTCCAACTGTTCCCACTCGCCGCTCCCCCTACCCGTTTTTACAGTCGCACGAGACATGCCCTTGTCTGTGGGGTTGTTGAATCGTCCGCGCGAGTGCTGGCCGGAAGGCCCTGTGCCGCCAAATGTAATGTTCGAGTTCGGGGTCGGCGCCGCAACGGAGTCATCTTTTCCTAGCCAGCCTTGGATGAGGCGTCGCAGCATGGGCAAAGACCCGGCAATGAGACCAATGCCGCATTCTCCAATCGAAAGGAGAATGACAAAGCCCATGTGATCTATAACGAAGAAGGCGTCGGTTAGCAGTGCCAAAATAACACCCAGCAACAATATATGGCGGGGACGTACACAAATAATTGTTTTCTGGCTCCTTGTAGTACTTGAGAAGCGGCATCCGGGCAATTGTCGTTATAGAAGCACTACCACTAATTAGCACTTCACGGACGTGGACTGATGTGTTGTGTTCACATACATAGCTCCTAGCGTCAAGATGATGGCAACGGAAAACTTGGTTCGAATCTTCATTTGCGTGTTCCACAAGATGAAGATAGGGACAATGGCGCATGCCCAGTCCGTCACAATACTGGATGCCGACACCAGGTAACTGAGGTTGGTGATAACATCTGTGGATGCGCAGACTCCCGTTCCTGGCTCCCAGTTGGCGCTGACTGGTCTGCATACTGTCAAAACGCCGACGAATCCGATCAGGGAAGTGATGCAGGTCATGACGACGATTCCGTATACGGCAATTCGATGCGCTTTGACAATGGCGATGCGTAACAATGTGATGCAAATGGCGCATTTGATGGCGCACAACGAAGTGACATAGAAGATCTGCCACATGATAACATACTGAGGGGCATTAGTCTATGTGTCTGGCACATCTCTATGAGCTGCAAAGTACCTTGATGCCTTGCAATTGCATGGGCACGTTGAGCAGATCATCCTTAGATCCGAGACCAACGTAAGTGTCATACGACACAACACCACAGTCGGCAACAAATAACAGCTACCAGTAGTCGTCAATTTTGGGTCTCTCCACGGAGAAGGGTTCGCACGCACCATGCCCAGCAGCATCAAGCCATCGTCAGTCCCGAATTGGCCAGTCGTAACTCGCACAAATGACCGCAGTGTAACTGTGATGATCGCAAGGGCGCCTAAAGCAATAGTAATCCCAAGTACTGCGGCAGCCAGGCCTTCAGGCTTCAGGTGGGTGGGAAGATCCGGCCCGGTAATCGTTGGGTCAACCATCTTGCCTGTTGTGTTCCGTCGAGTCCTCCTCACCTGGCTGAGAATATGTCGACTTCCGGCTGGTCGCACAGATCTTAACGAGAAAGTGGAGGTGAGGCGGGACCTAATGAAGGTGGGAAAGTGTCTGCAATAAATGGGCGACCATCCTTGGTCGAAAGGCCCCTTTGAAGTCCAAGACTCAACGGCCTCTCAATCGAAGTGTTTTGAAATGGCCGATCGTAGCCAGGTAGCCCTGTCGTTAACAAAAACCACCCCAAAGCCAGAGAGTCATGTCACTTGGAAGATCGGACGAGTGAAGAGCGAAATTTTGGGGATAAAAGAGGCCTGCTATACCCAGGACGCATCAGTTTGCCTCCTGGGTCCTTGAAATGATACATTGAGTAGCGCCTGGGCACAACAAACCCACAGCCCATTGCATATCGCATCCAACGGACGAAATGGTCGGAAAGACGGCAGTGGCTTGCCAGGGAGGACTTGACAGCAGACTCCCAGTGGGAAGGCCAGGTGGTCCCGGCTAAGGTTTGCAGGTTTTTACTGCTCGCCGTCTTCCCCGGATCCGAAAACTGGGTTCGGAGAGGGCTCTCCTCAAGGTTCTAAGCTTTCAGGACAAGGTTGTGCGTCCTGGCAACGCTAGGATCCGGCCCGGCCAAGCCATCGTGAGATCGACAGACCAATCCGTACCGTTGCCTCAAGACCCGCTGTCAGGGATGGTAGTGGCCGACACTGAGCCAGAGAAACAAGAGTCAGAAGAAAGTAGCTGCTTTTGGAGATCAGATCTTGTTAGGAGCTTGACGCATGCAAGCCGAGGCTACCGGGGCATGATTGCACATAGCTACGACGGGCTTCATAGCATTATGTGCTGAAGTTATCATGTACCACCATAAGCTAGCGATTGTCGGATAGCAAACCTCTTCGCGGAGGAAATGTCCATTGCGAAGCAGGGATGCTCGACGTGTCTCGCAAGTGGGTAATTCGCCAGATTTCATTTCCTACAACCCGACAGCCCCATTGAGCAGAGACCTGAAGGATTCATGATATAGCGGGACTGTTGAATGCTAGGAACCTGATACGGGCCAGACACTGTGCTTTTGCAACTTGGAAATCCACATCATCCACACATTATACCCTGTTTTTTTTTTTGGGTCGGTTGCCTCCGGCGCATGAAACGATTTGACCCGCGTCAGCGCTCTAAACAATCAGGCTCGCGCTAGAGATCCTTCGCGCTTAAAATACCGGGACTTTCTGGCATGTGAGGCAAACTGTCTTGGCCTTCAAGACTGTAAAGCCCAAGAATTTCCCTAAATCATGTCATTTTTTATACCAAAACGGAAACGGGGCCGGTACGCCTCAGTCGCGGAGAGTATGCCGGACACGGCTCGGGATCGGCACTTTCGAGACGGTTGAGCCTACTTCCCCGCCTCCGGTCGAATTGTTCCTGAGCCTGCACCCACAATATTGGCTGTAATCTTAGCCAAGGAGCAATGCTATGCTTGGTGACGAGCACGTGCTACCTCTTCTGAGGCCAGCTGCTCAAGTAAACTCCTGTCTCGATGAGCTTGCTATCAACTACCGGACTAAGTCCCAGGGTCATCAAAAGCCCGAGACTCAATCAAAGCGGCCTCGGGCCCAGGGTGTGGGAAGTCTGCAGGGTCTTGTTCCATAGTGGATCTTGGCACCCTCGCCGTTGCATGACAGGTTTCCGGCACCTAGCTGATATGAGGAAAACTGTAGTAGTTCACCGCTCGCATTTCCTTTAAAGGTAATCCTGTTGTGTCACCGCTTCATTGAGCTCCCCCAGACTACACTCAAGTTGATCTGTGTTACTATTTCACAATGAGTGCCTTTAACGGAAGCGGAAAATTCGCAGTTGTCACGGGTGGAGGTTCTGGTAAGAATTCCTGTTGCTAAGCTCGGGCAGAATACCGGGGAGATGGTTCGTTTGCTGACAGAAATCTGCATGCCAGGCATCACCCTAGACTTTGTTAAGCTCTTGCTGGCCAAGGGTACATCTGTTATTGTGGGCGATCTTTCTCTCCGTCCTGAGGCCGAGGAGGTGGCTAAATCGTACCCTGCCACTGGTGAGACCAAGTTTATTTTCCAAAAGACGGACGTATCATCGTGGCGAGACTTGTCTGGGCTATGGAAGGCTGCTCTGGAAGCCTTCCCTCAGATCGACCTCGTTGTCCCCGGAGCAGGCGTCTACGAGCCCCCTTTCAGCTCGTTCTGGCTTCCGCCCGGCGTCGATGGTTCTCCTTCGGTAGATGATGCCGACTCTGAGGCTGGCACCTACAAGACCTTTGGCATCAACCTCATTCACCCCATCCGTCTGTCGCAGCTTGCGCTGAGCTACTGGACCCAGAACAAGATCAAGGGACACTTGCTTTTTCTCGGTAGCATTGCCGGATACACCGCCACAGTCGGCACACCTTTTTACTACTCAAGCAAGCATGGTCTTCATGGATTTGTCAAAAGCCTTGCGCCTCTCCGCGGTCGTCTTGGCATCCGTGTGAGCTGCGTTGCTCCTGGCGCCACAAGAACGCCCTTGTGGGACGCCGACCATTGCAAAGCCAAGCTTACAGATGCTGACCCTCAGCTAAAATCCGAGTTTGTTGCTCAAGTGATGCTGAATGTACTGGAGAATGAGAAATATGGCGATGGCAATATAGTTGAGGTGATGGACATTGGAACACCGAAGGAGCCCAACCCCAGCGTCCGGGAGGTGCCTGTTCACCTCGTTTATCCTGCTGCCAGCGGCGTTGGAGTGCCAACCTTGATCCTGGAAGAGGAGAAACTATGGAGTCAGCTTGAAACGAACGGGTTCAACGCTTTTTAAAAGCTTAACTAGATTATAGCCTCAAATATCAGCATCACTTGTTTATCCATTGTCTAATGGTGCAAATGCTGGACAGGGTGAATATTTGACAGTGAAGTATTCTCAGAAATACCCCTTGGGTCGACTGGTATTTGTCGCAAGGATCCTAACTAGCGCTAGTAAAGTTAAGGAAATGAGTAGCTTCAAGATCCCTGCCTTTTTCCCCAAATAGAAACTAATGATTCATGGCATAAGATTCTCCAGTCGTGACCTGACTCAAGTCATTAACAGCAGTGGCATACGCATAAATCAAAACAATACACAGCATATCAGCCTAAGCAAGCAAGCTAGCGGCGAACTGCAAATAACTTCCCTGGATTTTTTTCTTCATCTGCAAGAACTGTTTGCTTTCTAGTGAGTCTATCAACATTAGTTCTTTTATCCTCTCTATGCCACGTTCACACTCAGAGGCATTTAGCAGTGGATGATGCTTGGCTTTTGCCTGATTGGCTGATCTGGTGCTGTTTCTGCTCGTGTGGCACGCGTACTCGTCCACTGGAGCTGAAAGTCGTGGGCACCTCTAATCTACGAACCTTGAGTCTTCTCTCAGGCTCTACGAAGCTTTCTACAGAAACCAGAAAAGGAAAAAAACAAGGAAAACAAAAAGAAAGAGAAAGAAGAAGAAAGGCGGGGGGGGACAACACAGCGACTGGAGCCTGTGTTGTGAATCTAAAGCAGGGTAAAACTTGACAAGCAGAGGAATCTGGAGAGATGAAGACGAAAGCAAGGCAAAAAGTTCAGATGGTTCTGCTTTTCATTGGCCTGGTGCAAATACAGCATTAATGATTATACTGAAGCACCGAACGTGATGCTTTAATAATTTTGCGTCCTTGTACATCAGTGGTACCAAACAAGACTTTTTGAGGAGCTCACCCGTGGGAGAACCCTCACTAAGCAACAACTTATAAATGTGAACCACTGAAAGACTTGGCCGCTTTTGTATCTGGGGTGTCAAAGGAATTGAATCAGAACTACTGGAAAAACCAACAACAATGTCAGATGAAATTTTCCAGGTCTACCCAGCTTCTCAATTTAATGCTACCGGAAGCGCTACTATAGGGTAGCAAATGCTACTCTGCATAGCAAAAGTCGTGAACTTTACCTGCCCAAAGCCTACACTTCTGATCTAGTAATAATGGCCTCAGTCCTTCTTTGAGTCCTCAGTCTTCTACCCTAAAGTGTATTCGCAAATCATGTAAATCAACCCGGTTATAATAGCCATCTATCTAGGCTTCATGGGTTTTAAAGCTCAGACCGTTGGGTTCCCTTGTCTCACGTGACCATCTCAATCATTCTCCTAAATGAATTCGCAACACCATTAATTGCCAAATGCTCCAGGCTCGTGCTTATTCCCCCCCAAAAAATCGGGTGCCCGTTTAGAACCCACGGGATAGCATGGCAGAAAAGCTCCGCGTCCTCTTCGGGACCGTCTCAGATGACAAAATTGTGCAATCAGCGATGGAAGCTTGATGGCTAAGCCTGCCTCAGGAACACTATGATTGACCATGGCGGGATCACGGGTTTGCCCCTGTGGAATCCGATGAAGCTAGGCCAAAACGACTTCGGTCACAAGCTTCACTTAATTTGTTTGTCGGACTCGATGCGATCGGCCAGTCGATCCTCCCACCTTATAGTATCGTCGGAAAAGCTGCGAGGCCAAACTGTGGCCTGCTGTCGGCCCACCGCTGAATATAGATTTAGCTTCCTATGCCAAGATTGCCGACGCTGAAGCAGGCCCCCGTACCCCAGACTTCAGACTTGGAACCCTAAACTCAAAGCCCATTCCAAGTTCATGTTTGAAGGTGGGACTTCTTCCAGCTGTCGGACCATTCCTGAGTTCCCCCCTGATGCCTAGACTGGTCCGAAGACACATGGAGTCGCCTTCTCTACTTCTTCCTGTCCCTCTGCTGCATCTCTCCTCGTCCAAAGTTAACAAACGACCACAGAGTGACAATGGCCAATGACCTTGACAAAACAACTTCGCAACACATAGAAGACCCCAAGCATGACAGTGCCTCGTAGGAGCGCCATGGCGCCTCCATCGCTTTAGTTTCCACAATAAATTGGCAATAAACCTCGAATTAATATTCTACAACTAGCCCTTGAGCTATTATATAATGTTAGAACTATCTAGTCATTTAAATTATTATGCTAAAAATAAAACTTGTATTTAATAAAGTAAACCCAGCTCTAGAAAACTTATACTAGTATTTAGCTGAATTCAAATTATTATATCGAGTTGTTTTAAGGCTATCAAGAAGAATTGTTAATCATAATCATAGCTATCCAGGGGTGCGGTTATTTTACTGCATGTTACTTACCTCCACTTATAATATCCAGCGACGATAGACTTGAGCGAGGCAAAATACTCTTCCCAAAAGTCGACATGTTCTCGTGGAGCACTTGCTATAAAGGATACGCTGAGTTCTTCAAAGTGACTGACCGACTCTCTGAGGAGATCAACAATGATATCGATGCTTTTGTCTAGCGGTATCTGGAGAGACAAGACTTTAACCGCGTTTGCAGCCTCTGGTTCGTGCTATAACCTCAAAGATTAGAGATGGGCTTATATTTGAACTGGTGTAAACTTACAATCTCATTGCCAAGTGACATAATATCATTCGTACTTCAGCCCGTCAGTATAAAGGTCGAGGTAGGCTTCCACCAGATCGTGTTATCTCACAAGATCATTGCATCAGCTAGGGCTTTCCAAATTGGAAGCATTTCCTGGATACGAATTTTTAAAGTTTGGCGTGCTTTCTCGGAAAGGAGTAAGCTACCCAATATAAGCGAAGATGGACGGAGTGCAAAGGGGTTAGCTTATCAAGTACCCGGCGACAGCGCAAACAGGCATCATAATGACAGTACGCTGACGGATATACATGTACTGCTGCATGTTCTGAGGACCCCCTTGATGGGCAAGTTTTTGTTCCTCGATCAATGAATCAAGGTATCCGCTGAGTGAAGTCCGGAAGAAAAGCATCTGGTCTATTCCGTATCAGCTTTCAGAATATGTTTGACGCGTTGAAGGAAGCAATGAGAGGAAAGACTTCGAGAAAGTGCCCCCGTAAGTGATGGGGAAGAATACTGACCAAGAGGAAGACTTTGTAGTCTGAGGCCGATTGACTGAAAAGAGAGGACGAACCCGTCCAGACCGAATCTTATGGAAGGGTCGATGTTGCCGAGACCAAGACACTCGTCCACAAAAACGGAAATTTTTTTCCACGTAGGAGATAA
>PXOD01001064.1:0-18951 GCA_003012165.1 Paramyrothecium roridum
CTCCCAAGGCCACCCCCACCGGACCCGTGGTGACCGCCGGTGCCGCCCAGAACGCCCAGCGGGTCGGAGTGGCGCTGGCCGCTGGCCTCCTCGTTGCTTTCTTCTAAGCTAAGCAGCCCTCGAACCGGACGGCTCCAATTGTCGTCTTTCACGACGTTACGGAAGAAAGATGGAAGGAGGAATTCTTGGGAATAAACGAGGCCGAGGGCTCAGGATACTAGTCGACCTCGACCTCATCAAGCATGGAAAACGCGGCTGCATTTGACGAATCGGTGGTGAAGGACCGTCGTGGACTTCATTTAATGTTAATTACGTTCTCTAGTGTAGATATTAACCGGACAATTGATAAACGTACCGCTCCTAGTCAAACATGGAATTAGCTTTGAAGTCTCAGCCTCTGTAACCTTGAAGGTCTCAATCCTCCAGTTATTCGCATATTGTATGGCATCTTGTCTCCAATACCTAATTGTGAAGCTTCCTCGTTGCAATCGTTAGATTTTTTGGGGGGAGGAATCTGCGCCGTTCCAATACATCTATCTCATGGCGTCTGTCAAACACAAACAGCACAACCGCTAAATAACTGGACTTGACGCCACAACCTGTCTTTCATAACAGCCTTGAGGCTGACAATGGTAATTTAGGTACCATTAGTTTCCTTCAATTTCGCCGCAACATCCTCAATACGGTTGCCATTCGTGACCAACTCCTTAGCCGTTTCCCAGTCGCGCCCTTGCGCGTCAAAGACGGCAATTTTGACCACCTCTCCATCGTCGTCCATCACTAGCCGCCCATTTCTCTCGTCGGCCCACGTTAGCTTGATCTGCTTCGCCTCGATGTCTGCAATGCCAAAGTCGATGATGCTATTCGCGGTAATATTCTCCGGGTCTTGCCTGTGCAGTCCGAGCCCTCGTCGCAGGTCCGCAGCGACTCCCAGGCGGTTGTGATACCGGGCAATCTCTCTCCGCAAGGCCCGGACGAAGCGCTCCAGGTCTTGCTTTGCTGATTTGTTCCGTTTCCGTGGAGGCGCAGGGAGGAAGCGGGCGGCCAGTCCCGCAAGTGGTATCGCGGGAGGTACGGTGTGCCGGTGGACGCGCAGGTGTTTTGAATTTGAGAACGGCCGGTTGAGCATTACGTAGTAGGGTCGCAAGAATTGCCCGCGAGAAAGGACCTCGAAGCGCAGCCCTAGGACATGGCCCTCGTCGACGGCCCTCGGATCGGGATCGCGAACCTTAAACGCGGTCACTGGGTTGGTGATGCGGTGAAGGCACTGGTGAATGTAGGCGTTCTGCTGGACGGCTCGGTCGACCAGTTTCTGAGGATCAATGTCCGTGGGCTGACGGGAAAAAGAGGAGGAGCTCGACCTTTGAGTCTCGCGGATCAGTTTTTGCGTGGAAGCGGACGAGAGGATCGTGGACGAGCCGACGCGCAAGGCCTTGCGCATGGATGCAACTGGTAGCATGTTAGCTATTGTTTCCGTTTTGACGCGATTGTCACTTACCCTCATCTTGCAAAGCGGCAATCTCGGCATCCAAAGCCTCCGCTTCGCTTTGGTGATCTTGCGTAGCCATATGGTCAAGTTCTGCGACGTAGATCGCAGAGGTCGGGTGGTAATGACGACAGGACGCGAATGTTTGTTCGCGCTGGCATTGTTGATTTACTGATAAGGTATCTCTGGACCGGCAGGGACCCCACTTGGACAGCTCTGGGGTACAACCCGAAAGGTATGGGCCGCCTTGGCGCTGCAAGCAAGACATGTGGCACCCTCGCGTGGAACTTTGTTATTCCGCTCAGGAACGAGGCCATTATCCCCCGAGCCTCTTGACCCCGTCCCACAGCCACCATGGCCATGGCTTGGTGGGCCAGGCACAGCTAAGCATATCCAGGCCTTATCACCCTGTGCTTCGAAAGCTTGTGTCCATTTCGCAAAACGCCTTTGGGACCCTGCGCCAGGGTACAATTTCTTGCATCGCCGTCACTTGTCCAACTCACTGTGCAGATCAATCTTGTTCTTGCTCATCGCGCTCCTTTTTCTTTTTCTATTTCTCTTCGCTTTAGGCTGTTCTTTGTATTCCTCCCAATCCCACCTTTTCTTCTTTGCCACTAGTCACCTGCGAGACTTGTGGCCACGGTAGCTTTGCGACAGTCGTGTCTCGCTGCCTTTGTACTCTCGGCTACTTTCCTCCGCGGCCCTACCCACCCCGAAGGCTCTCGAGCGAATCATTCTTTTTTTGTCTCGACTACACTTCTCTTACACAACCTCGTACTACCGCCTGCAGAGCTCTCCTCAGCGTCGCTCGCCGAACCGAGGATCCGAGCTCCCTGTCCGATCTCATCCTTGCCCGACGATCCGAACCCTCAAAAACCACAAACCTCAGTGGCTGAAACGGGATATCCAAGGGAACTGAAGTTCGCGGTCGAGTTCTCGATCTGCGACAGCTGTCTATACCTATGAGTGTCCGGTCTAGGCGCCAGCAGTCGCAGCAATCCAAGAAGCCGGCTCCTCTCCCCCTGAATGGGGCTTCGAACGGCGTCATGAACAGCGGCGTAGAGATGCGTCGCAAGGGCGCCGCCCAGGCCGACTCCAACAGCGTCACCGCCAACTACATGGCTCGCGAGAGCTTCAGCCTCGACACGCCTGTGCCCAAGACTCCGACCCTCAACAACCATGGCTTCTTCGAACTCCCCCGCCACGACCAGCGCAACTTCTTGCTCCTAGTCCTCCTGTACTTCCTTCAGGGCATTCCGATGGGACTTGCGACGGGCTCCGTGCCGTTCCTTCTGAAGAGTCACATGTCGTACGCTGAAATCGGTGTTTTCAGCTTGGCGTCCTACCCCTACTCGCTGAAGCTGCTCTGGAGCCCTTTTGTTGATGCCGTGTGGAGCGCAAAGATTGGGAGGCGCAAGACGTGGATTGTGCCTATTCAGTTCTTGTCCGGCTTCGGCATGCTCTGGCTGGGCTCTCACGTTGAGCAGATGATGGCGACGACAGGAAAGCCGGACGGAACGACGGTGTGGACGTTTATGTCGTGGTGGTTCTTCCTGGTTCTCATGTGTGCGACGCAGGATATTGCCGTCGACGGATGGGCTTTGACGCTACTGACCCCGGGCAATGTCTCGTACGCCTCGACCGCTCAGACCGTGGGCCTTACCGCCGGCCAATTCCTCTCGTACACCGTCTTCCTCGCTCTCAACGCAGCCGACTTTGCCAATAAATGGTTCAGGGCTGTTCCTTCGGACGAAGGCTTGGTCACCCTTGGTGGCTATCTTTCCTTCTGGGGCTGGGCCTACATTGCCGTCACAATCGGCTTGGCCGCCCTGAAGCGGGAGGAAAAGTCGCAGAATGAGGATGGCGTGTGGGATGTGTACCGCATCATGTGGGGTATCCTCAAGCTCAAGAACGTTCAGACCATTATTATCGTGCACTTGATTGCCAAGATTGGCTTCCAGGCCAACGATGGAGTGACCAACCTCAAGCTCCTCGAGAAGGGTTTCGGCAAGGATAACATGGCTCTGACTGTGCTCATTGACTTTCCATTCGAGATTGGTGTCGGATATTACGCCGGAATGTGGTCCCAGAAGTACACGCCAATGCGCCTTTGGTGCTGGGGCTTTGTCGGACGTCTGATCGCCGCTCTCGTCGCGCAGTTTACCGTGGCCATCTTCCCGGCCGAGGGCGTCACCAGCTGGTACCTTTTGGTGGTGATTCTGGAACACGTCTTCTCCACCTTTACCAACACCATCATGTTTGTGGCAGTCTCGGCTTTCCATGCCAGGGTCTCCGACCCGGTTATTGGTGGTACCTACATGACTTTGCTCGCAACGTAAGTTGTCTCTAGAAGAAAAGCGCACCCGTGTCATTTTACTAATTGCTACAGTGTTTCTAACCTCGGCGGTACATTCCCGAGATACTTTGTGCTGCGGCTGGTTGATGTCTTTACGACTGCCACTTGCCATCCTGGCAGCCAAAAGACTGCGGCCGAGGACCTCAAGGGACCGTTGGTGACGGCGGCCTTTTCCTGTGCCGTCCAGGCAGACAAGGAGCGATGCGAAAACGGTGGCGGAAGCTGTGAGATGATCCACGACGGCTACTACATTGTCAATATCCTTTGCGTCTTGTTTGGTGTTGCTACGTTTGTTTGGTACATCCGCCCCAAGGTGCTGCACCTCCAGAGCCTTCCGTTGAGGGCTTGGAGACTGGCGCCGGGGAAGTCATAGATAGACATGGGGTTTAGAGGGAATTAAGTAGTAGTGGATTCCCAACCATTCATAGCGTCAAGTAGACATGAAAATTATCATTTGCATAAATATGCACACCATGAGATTTGACCGAACTCGAATGACATCAACAGGATTGGCAGTGGGCAGTGAGAGGCACATCATAACCGTCTGCATCCGACATTCTGCATCCATGATGTAGCATGCAGCTCGGCGACATGTCAAAAAAAAGGCGACTCAGATTGCCGATCCAGGCACCAATTCGGACAGGCCCTGTGGAACCGGGGAGCTCGCGTCGCATCTTAAGCCACCGGCCGGTCCCCATTTCTGCTCTGACCACCACGTAAACCGCCCTGCGCTGGGCGGAAAACCACCTGGAGATTTGGCATAACCCACCGACCGCCCGCCCCCCCGGGATGGGAGCTGCTTCGTACTTATGAGCACAGCTTCAAATTCATGACCGCCAAATGGTCGGCCGGGCAAGGCACAAAATGGCTCAAGGCGCATCGAGCGGTTTGCAACTCTGCTGCCTTTTTTTTCTTTCTTCCTTCGTTGCTTGCACGTCCAGCTTGTCAATCGGCAATCAATTGCGCATCAGACGACGTCACCTCGCAGTCCTTCTTATAAGGCACCGGGGGAAAGCTTCAGGACAAGCTCCGCACCAACGACGAGCCGGTCCGTCCCACTTAGACCACTGCATCAGACAGACTGAGTGCTGAGAGGTGGAGGTAGAAGCGGGAAGATATCGACTCATAGCCTTGAGAGCTTGCGGGGATCTCAAGGAAACATACATAAATCCAAAACTCACAACGCAAACTCATCTCGCTCAGAGCGGAGGGCGCTGTGCTCAAAACAAACAGATCAGAAGACCATGGCCACCACCAGGGAAGAGGACGCCTACTTCTCCAGCAACCCGCCGCCGCGGAAGCTCGAGGCGCACGCCGCGCGGGCCGGCGACTTCATCAACGCCCACGCCGCGGCCGGCCGGCGGGTCGTGCTCATCACGTCGGGCGGGACGACGGTGCCGCTCGAGAAGCAGACGGTGCGCTTCATCGACAACTTCAGCGCCGGCACCCGCGGCGCCACCAGCGCCGAGCACTTCCTCGCCGCCGGCTACGCCGTCATCTTCCTGCACCGTGAGTTCAGCCTGCAGCCCTTCTCGCGGCACTACTCCCACGGCGCCGCCGACTGCTTCCTCGACTTCCTGGTCGACGAGGGCGCCCATGGCCGCGGCCGCGTCGGCGTCCGCCCGGAGTACGAGGAGCGCATGCTCGAGGTCCTGAGGCGCTACCGCCGCGCCAAGGAGGACAACCTGCTGCTCATGCTGCCCTTCGTCACCATCACCGACTACCTGCACGAGCTGCGCGCCATCGCTCGCCTCATGCGGCCCCTGGGGCCCTCCGCGCTGCTGTACCTGGCCGCCGCCGTGTCCGACTTCTTCGTGCCGCCGGATCGCATGGCCGAGCACAAGATCCAGTCCACCGACGCCGTCAAGGGCCTCGTCCCGGACACCACCCCCACCACCACCAACGACGAGGAGACGTTTGACAACTTTGATGGCTCGCCCCGCGTGCCGCGCTCCAAGCGCCTCGTCATCGACCTGGACCCCGTCCCCAAGTTCCTCAAGAACCTCGTCGACGGCTGGGCGCCCGAGGGCATGATTGCCTCGTACAAGCTCGAGACAGACCCCTCCATCCTGGTCCACAAGGCCCGCTACAGCCTCGACCGCTACCAGCACCACCTCGTCATCGGCAACCTGCTCACCACGCGCAAGTGGGAGGTCGTCTTCGTCAGCCCCGGCCGCGACGACTGCTGGCTGCGCGTCCCGAGGACGGGCGGGTGGGGCGAGGCCGAGGGCAGGCCGTTGCGCGCCGACGAGCTGCCGGCCGACGACCCGGAGGAGGAGATAGAGGGGCTCATCATCCCGGCCGTGCAGGAGCTGCACGATGCGCACATCAAAGAGTTTCAAAAATCGTGAGGCTAGCTAAGGACGGACTGGAAAACCCTGCATACAAAGACGTAGCGAGCTTACCGCGAAAGCGGCGGCCACCGCGCACGGTGCATGTTGTATCTCAGAGCTGAAACATTTACAAGCAAGTAAGGTATTCATGATGGTATTCATTTATTCATAAAGCCGGTAAACCGCTCTTGGATGCGGACCGAGCTTACACAATATGCAGCTCAAAAACACTAGTGGCCTCCTGTGGGTGTCTTCATCGACAACCCGCTTTTGTGCTCTATCCACATCAATTCCATTTTGGTCCTCCTTCCTTCGTTGTGTTCCAAAGTCCAACGCGATTGGCTATGGCTGCAGAGTCAGCGGCTCCAGGCGGCGGCTCAACACCCCTCACAATATCCTTTTCCATCCTGCAAGGCCCAGCTTCTTCACCTTGGCGAGGAACAAGAAGGCCACAGACCCCACGTATACCCCCGCGGTGCAAATCATCAGCCCCGTGTACGAGCCCCCATTGGCCTGCACGATGCTGCCCCCGATTGGCACGCCAATGAGGCACGCGAAGGAAACAACCGTGTACGTCGTAGCGTAATATCGTCCGTATTCCTGCGTCTTACACAAGGTCCCGATGCACACCGGAGCAATGGAAATGCCCGTGCCGCTGGCAAAACCGAAGATTACGGCAAACACAATGATGCCGGCAGAAGTGTGGCCGAGCGGCAACCAAACGCAGAGGCAGGCAACAATGGAGAGTAATACGGACAGGATGCAAACGTTAAACGGGCCAATCACGTCGGCGTAATATCCAGGCAGGACACGACCAATGGTGGAGGCGGCGTTCAGGATAGGCAAGAGATTGAACGCAAAATCCTCGGAGAATCCCTGGGCGATGGCATAGCTCGAGATGTACGTCAAAGGAATGAACAGCGAAAACTCGAGTAAGAAAATGCCAAGCGTCGCGAATAGGAAAGGGAGCTGGCGGAAAATGCGGAAATCCGGGTGCGCCGTTGCATTCTGGGCTGGTGGCAGGCGGGAGCGAATCAGAAGCACGGCCATCGCGCTGCAGACCAGGGATATCAATGCAAGGGCTCGCGTGGCCCAGCCATAACCGATATTGTCAAAGAGAGATGTGAGCATCAGCGGAAAGATGACGCCCCCAATGCCGCCGGCGGTGCATGCCAGGCCGGTTGCGAAGCCGCGCCGAGCCTTGAACCAATGGCCAATGGCGGCGATGCTAGGCGTAAAGAGGAGCGAGCAGCCAAACCCGGTGAGGACGCCAAATGATAGGATGAAATGCCAGAGCTCTGATAGTCACAAGATTAGCCACAGAAGATGACTACTGCGTTCGGGGTGCATTACCCGGCATATGTGCCTGCCAGATTGACAAGGGGGCGGGGGGAACTCACCAGAACTGAAGCTCATGCCAACCATGCCCGAAACAGTGCAGACGCTGCCGGCCGCGACGAGCCATCTCGGTCCGTGCTTGTCAAATATGGGGCCTATGTACACGCCGCAGAAGAACGCCAAGAACGTGTAGATCGAGAATACCCAGCCAATTGTGCCCTCGCTGTAGTCGCTGAGTTGGTGGCTGAGCGTGTAAGCTTGGAAAATGCCAATCGTGTTCATTAGGCCGAGCGACGAGAACATGGCGAACCATGACCCCAGCACCACCATCCAGGCCTGGAGCCCGCCCTCAGGATACGTCTCATCCTGCGAGATGGCAGTCTCCGAGGTTATCGGCTTCTCGATGTTGTCGCCGCCGTGAGCCTGGACGACAAAATCTATGGAGGCGGTTGTCGCAGCCTCTGACTCATCGTGCACTGCAACCGAATTGACTTGATGAGGGTCCATGCTGAATGCAAGCACGACAACGGGCGTGTCAACGAGAATCTTCAAAGGACAAAACCGTAAGTCCCAAGTGCAGCTGCAAGTTCTGGTATCGTTCGTCAACGAGAGGGCGGCGAAAAGTTGTAAAGTTCTCTGACCCAACGCTAGTGGACGGCGCCGTTCGCCGGTCTTTATGTGGAGTTTAATCCTTGTGCCTGCAATACAACACCATGTTCAGGAAGGCGGGGGCGCTGCAGACGAAGTGTAATGAAAACCCTCCAGAGGAATAGTCGTTTCCCCCCTAACATCCCCAGTATTTTAGCCGTTTCCGCCAGAGGCATAGTCGTGACCCCCACCGTTCTTGGAACGTCATACGAGGCAACTAACCCAAGCTGATCTCACTTTGGTGCTGAATCCAAATTGCTGCCATTGGTAGGCGACGGGGCGCCCTATGCTTGAGTGTTAGAATCGGCTGCAACTGCCACTTTTTTTCCCCTGGAGAGCCGTGCTGGATAAGCGCAGTGCATGCCGCCGAGTCAGACCGCGCGTGATGATGCAACAATGTTGGTGCGACTTTCGATGCAGTCCGTTGAGCGTCAGCAAGCGGCGTCGGGCGTAAAATTTATTCCTCCTCGTCATCCACTTCTTCCATGGTCACAGTGCGAGATGGTTCAGCCCGTGAAGTGTTTTGGCTGTTGCTTTTCCCCGTCTTCATATAACCTTCCCGTTCGAGTCTGTCCGCCTCTTCAGGTTCCAGCAACCCGCCTTGGCCTTGGCCCTTGTCCATCTTCAGCTTGACAGAAGTAGGCACGAATGCAGAAACAGCTTCCTTTCGCAAGTCTCGAATGACTGGCTTCGCCTCGTAGACCGTTTTCGTTTCAACGGCAGGAGTTGCAGCCTTCGAAGTCTCGGCATCCTGGTCCCTCCTGGCTACATTCTCCGCGTCTCTTCGCGCTCGTCGCTTTGCGAACCACTTGTCGAGAACTTCTTTCGGGATTGGTGGTGGGGTATCGCGAGGCATTGGGATTCTTCTAACGTCCTCGGGGACGTCTCCGTCGCTGCTGGAGGCATTTGAACCGCGCCTCCTCTTGCCGAGCATACCAGTCCTTGAATCCCTGTCCCGGTCGTGATCGTGGTTCCAGCTGCGATTAAGTGATGGTGCCTTGTCGCCCAACGCTTCTCTTGCTTTGTTCACAACTTTGAGCTCCTTCTCCAGGCCTTCAAGCATCTGCTCCTCGTGACGCGTGAGCTTTCCTCCATTTGTTGTGATGGCTTTCAAGTCGTCAATCTGCTTCTGAATCCTGCCGGGGTTCTTGCGCGCGAGCTTCTCGTTTCGTCTATCTTGTGCTTCTGCCTTGCCTTTGGGAAGTTTTTAGCAGTAGCCGCGGGGGAAGCTCTGGATGTCCTACCTTTTCTAACCTCGCGAGCTTTGTCAGCTTTCCGCTGCGCTTGCATGGGGTTGTAATTCTTTTCTTTCGGCATCTTGAAGAGAATAATCCGTATGGAGCTTTCAAAATGGTGTAATGCCCAAAGATGAGGAACGTAATGGCTGCCCAATACGCAGAAACCAACTCGGATCGATGCAGGTAAGGTAAGGTAGTGAGGCTAGAGCTTTGCTTCCAGTGTTGGGCAGATTTCCACCATGACTAAGCAATTCGGGGTCACTCAGGTACCAGGTAGCGCTTCGGAAATACCTAACATCAGCCAAGTGTGAAACTAAGAACACAATGAGGCAGGAAACCACTGGACGCAAACTCAAACTCATTTAATCTCAAGTTTTCCTTTGGCCTGGGGGCAAAGAAGCCTGCACAATTTGTCAATGCGAAGAAACATTGGCCGCATGGCAACAGCTTCTCTGATGGAAGCGTGATCGTGGTTTCATCCCTCGCCCAGCTGCTCCAGATGGCTGTAGGTGGATACACAGTGCACCAGAGTAGTAATATTCTCTCGTCTATGTTGCAAAGGCAAAGGTCGCTCGTTATGTTCAGCGCGACAGAGGGAAAGCGGTGGACTGCGCGGAGAAAGATTAGGCCAGTACACCAAGGACAAGTTGCTTCGGTGGCCCCGAAGACAAGATGCCGGCATGTTCCCCATACTGTATACAATGATATCGCGAAACAAGCCTAATTTATTCTTTCTCTTGTCGTTCCTCGAACCAGGGGCTATTTAAAACTTGATTTGTAGTGGCTCTACAAGGTGGCTCAAGTTTGAGCATACTTGAGACGACCTCACCGACCTGAACAAGATCAACTGGTGTGAAACCCTTTTCTCGATCATTGTCGAAATAGACCTCTTCCGGCCATTGTTGTGACGTATACATCGGCTCTTGAGGACGGATCCCTGCCTCCATCCACTGCCACTTTTTCTGCCACCGTAGCGGCAGACCATTTCTATCAAACTCTAGCATTTGCTGAACAAGTTCTGGTGGTGTTGTCATTATTTCATCGAAAAGAGGCTGGCCCGTAACAAGTTCAAATATCTAGGACTTTGAGTCAGTTATTGATATTATGAGTATGATGTTGTGAGTTGTTCTCTGACCAAGCAACCAGCACTCCATAGGTCAACCCGTTGATTGAGTCTATCCTCAAAGATAACTTCTGGAGGGCGCACGGAAAGCGGAGTACGTAGCGTGGCTGGGGCATTATCTTCAAGGAAGGCTTCTCCAAAATCAATCATTTTGACTGTAGGAGATGCAAGTGGGATGTGTTCTAGAGAAAACTGAACAGGACGGACAATATGAGAAGGGATATTGCTCGGCAACGGCCCACCATCAAGCGCGCTTACTGCACCAGCCTCGGGACTTCCAAGTTTATAATAAAAGTAATTTTCAGTCCTGCCTTGTATATTAGGGATCTGAAAAGCTAAATTCCGGGTATGGAGATCTGGTAAAATTAACACAATGCAATGTACGTGTTCGAGGTATATCACTTTACCACCATGGGCGATTCCATGTCGCGAAAGGAGCGCAATTCCTTGTAGAGCTTGCTGTGAGATAGACTTTGTGACGCCGGCAGGAAGTCTATCATCTCCGCAGCACCCTTCAACAATGTCTGCCACGCTGGGGCCTAGAAATTCTAACACGAGGCAGTCATGAACTCCATTTGGCTGGCCCAGCAAGGGTGAAATGATCTAGCATTTTGCAAAAATGTGTGGCTCGAGGATGGGGATTCGGAAACCCCGAAAGTGCTTTGAGAACCTGGAGCTCGCGATGGTGCGGTATTTCGGAAACCGAAATTTTGATGGCGACAAACTGGTCCAACCTACATAAATGTGAGGAACTATTTCTGCTTCGGTAGATGAACTGAAAATGGTCTACCTCAGGTCTTTTGCAGCCCAGGTTGTAGCGTAGCCGCCCCAGCCCAGCTTGTGGATAACCTTGTACCGGCCGTGATTAAGAAGATCACCCAGCACAACTGGGTGATATCCACCTGGTCTATAGCGACGGAGGGGCTCTGCGTCAATATCGAACTTGTATGTCTTGTTCGCGTTTCTCGAACTGTAATGGCGGGTCCAAACAGAATTGAGTAGGCGAGGGTAATGCCTTGAAGAAGGTCTCCTGAGATATAAACTCAGAAAACTGCGATAAACGCCCTCATGCATTATGATGATCGCACTGCAGCTCGTTCGGCTTAGGCCATTTCACTTCCGTCATAATTGAGTTGGGATTAATCTCTAGATGTTGGTCGAGTAGGTCAATGGGCGGGCAAGAAGGCCCTAGGCCCGAGTTGTAATTTGGTCGGAGGGTATGTGAGGTGGCCAGGCGAGGAATTGCTGTGAAGATGACTCCCGTAGTTACCCCGGAGCTCGAGGCACCCTCATTTGCCAGCCGATGGAGAATCTGAAACATATCTACCCGGTAGGTACATAAGACTGAAGGACCCTTGCTTGAGTACCGTTTACAGGGAGTCGACACAAGTCTCTACCCGGAGGCTTTTCACGTGTAATTGGAGATCCTACCATGTGGATGATTGATACGAACACCTTCAGAGGTATACATAGGAACATTCAGATTCAGTATATAGAGGTGATATTGACTATTGATATACTGAAGTTTTTAAGATACTCTGTGATTTGTCCAACGTAACAAGTCTTTTGCCGGTGATCACTCATGGTGACTTTAGAATAAAAGCATCAATGTCAGCATCCATTCGTAGGACATGAATCCGATAGTGAGACCGAAGGCTCACCTTGCTGAGTCTGTTCAGAGAGATGGTATTTGTAGCTCAGCAAGTACAGTGCGCCGTTGTAGGTGTTCCTATGTAACAGCAGTTTCTGCCGCCGCACTGGGCAGACAATTGCCATCTACGCTGAGAGTTGCAAACGTAGAGAGCACCATCGGGTCCCGGTGCGCCGACCCGGTTGCCACAAGCATAGTTTCCTGGAGTGCAAGCCTGGACAGACGCGAGGAGGCCAAGAGTGGCAAGAATATGAGTGAAGTGCATTTTGACGGTGGTTTGAAGTTAGAAGGGGAAGTTCTTGAGCTGGACAGGCACTGAAAAGGTGGATGTTGATAAAGATCTGATTGCCAAATTCAGGAATGCCATGAGGTTTTTATATTTCGATGAACACGCTATCTGCACGATACAATCATCGGCTCCTCGCCGACATCATCATGTAGGGAAGCTGTGGGTAGAAACTTTGAACCGTGCAAACAAGAGATCTGAACCATGTAGTCCTTTCATGGAATTGCGGGTCGTGGCGTGAAGAAGGTTACTTGTGGATTGTCAGTCAGCTTCCGGCTGACAGGAGGGATTACACAAAAAAGTACTAGGACAAGTCTTCCTGGTTTCATTCTCATTATCCTTAGGGGCGCAGCTTTCTGATAGCTCCACAAAAGAATGTTTAGCGAGCCAACGCAAGAGAAGATCGAGAGGGTGGTTTTTCTTTCCTAGAAAAAGATTATTTCCCTATGTGAAATTAAAGAGGTATCTCATTAACTTCAAACTGCTGGAACGGACGGACGGAATACCACTCCATTTTTCGCCGCTTGTTGACAATACCAAGCCTTGTGTAACAAAAGAAGATCATACTGAGTGGCCACTACTGATTATCAATCATCAGCAAGCAGAAAAATAACTGTTACACCAGCTCGCCCCGTTTCGCCGAAATCTCTGACTGCATGAAGATCAGTCTATAGGGCGCTTAGTATTTCCTTATGAGAGCTTCCCACAAAGGTAGAGACTAAAAATTTGAAGATTTTGGTTCTTTCGAAAACCGAGTTTGAGGGTTTATAGCATTGTGTTGGAAATTAGTCTCAACTGAGGAGAGGGAGCTAATTCTATAGCCTAATGAATTTTACATTACCTCGCCATTCATTTATTCTCTAAGTAGTTCGTCTTCTTCAGTGAATTTGGGTTCTATATATCCACCGAATCTCGATTCTCAGCTAAGCAGAACCTTTCTCCGAGAGATAAGGACCCACTAACCCAGTCTCAAACAATCGGCCTGTGGCATCGTGGTTGGCATCCCATGCTTCAACCTTGTCGACTGGGATCTTTCTAATCTGATGCGTCTGGGCACCGTTACCCAGGCTAACAACCTCTGACCGCAGCCTATAGCCTTTCCACTTTGGGAAGAGGTGGGACCAAAGGTAATAGTAAATGACGCATGCAATGAGGCTTCGAGTTTAATCAGCACTCTCATCATAACAACACAAAAAACTGATGGACTCACATTCCAATACCGGTTACAACGTAAGTAGCATACCAGAAGCTAACGTCACCTGCATACATTCCGCCATCAGGAGGGTACCATGGCATGATAAGCACAAACAACTGGACAAGGATGTTGAAAATGACAGCGATATTCCATGCCTTGAACTCAGGCTCTGGTAGCTTTGCACGGCCACGGCGCCAACGCACAACATAAAGTCCGATGGCTAGGGCGAGATTGAAGGCCGCGCTAGGATATACAGCAAGCCCATTAACTATCTAAGGTTAGTAGGTCCTCCACACGACTCAACTAGAAGCATGGCTTACCGAAGTTGAAGGCGTCTCCTGCCGGGATGGCAAGAATCATGAGGACAGTAATACCGCAAGTGACCCAAATAGGCCCGATGGGTGTTCCAAATGGCTTTGTAGTAACCCAAAAGCTAGTCCATGGGAGGACACCCTGTCTGAATCACGTCTTAGCTATACTGAACGCCAGCCACCACGATTCCAGTACAAACCTTCCACACTCTCGGATTTGCCGAGATAACCCAACCATGGTGGCCATAATATTTCCGAAAGCACTCAAAGCGATAAGGAAATTGAGGCCCAGGACGGCCCTGCTATTTCCAAGCACTTTCGAGAAGAATAAGCTTGCAGCGGTGAGGCCTGAGGACTCGAGCTCTTCCTTGGGTACTGGCACGGTGATCGTCAGACTATTTCCGTCGCTATATTGGGTACGAGAACTTACCTGCCGCAAACCAGGCAACGTTGGCGAACATGTAAAGGATGTAAACGACAGTCAGTGCAATAAATGCATAAAGTTTGAGTGATCTGACTGGGTTCTGCAGTAAAGGTTAGACTCTCCTAAAGGCCAACTGGGAAAACGTACCTTGACTTCGTTTGTAAGATTGAACGCGTTGTTGTATCCTCCATAAGAGAAGATAATTCTATACAGCGATATAGTGAGTCCATAGGCAGTAGCTCCGCTTGAGCCGCTCCATGCGTCCTGAAAGTTGATCTTGGGATTTTCCACAGAAGTGTGACCACCCAACACTACAAATCCTGTAATAATGATAAAGACAATCGTCAAAATCTTGAGCACACCGAGAGCATTCTGGAACCAATAGGAGTACTTGGTGCTAAAAGTCAAGCCTTGGTAATTTCTCAGCAGTGTCGCATGGGAAGTCAGCCAAAATCAACTTACCTAATGTCGCAGCAATGTAGCAAACCATTGCCACGCCTTTAACCTCCCATTCGGACCCCGCTCTATCGGCGCATTTGAAGATATAGTTGGCCATGACTTTCATGAAAGATGAATCAACATCGTTTGATAAGAGATAACAAGTGCTTACCAACAGCGTTGCTGCTGCCAAATGACAGCAGGACGCTCTGAATGGCGAAGGTCGTTGGGAAGAACCATGTAGGGCGAGGGAAAGCTTGCTCGAGGAAAACAACCTCAGAGCCTGATCGACTGGGATAGTAGGCAGTAAATTCGAGATATACTGAACCAGCGGCAATACAGATCTGCCCAAATGTCGTCAGCTTGTTTCCTTCGTTATTGGAGGGCGGAATGCTCACCAGATATCCTATTGTCCAGTAAACAAACGAAACTCCAACCGAGCCAGTTCCTCCCAAGATGGAGGAGGCTGCATGATGTTAGATATATTCCTCTTTTGGGAGGTTTATGCAAGCCAGCATACGAGTAGAGTAAATGCCAGTGCCAATCATCATGGTAACATTGATCATGACAATGGTGGCGGGCCCAACGCTGTAACCTAGAGGCGATTCAGCTTCAACTGGGGCTCCAGATGCTTCCTGGTAGGTAACGGCACTGCTGTTGCCGCCTGTTTCTCCAACATATTTCAAGCTTCCATCAGAGAACTCTGATTCGGCTCCGCTGGTCGCAACAACTGCCAAATCGGATCTGCTGAACGGCTTTCTCCATGCTGCCATGATGCATTGGGATTAGTAGATGTAGAAAGTAGGTAAATATGAGGACCAAGACTCGAATTCGATTCATGTGAAGAGCAGAAGGTCCCTGCATTCGACCCAATGTCTCCGGTAACGATGTTTAGTTATATAGCCGCCTTCATGCAGACATAATGCTGATCCTACCTCTAATTGTAGCGGTACCGGCCAACAGCCTTACTAATGTCGATGGCGGAATTAGGAGGCTTGCGTTGTAAGTCGGTGGGAGACTGCTGCAGTGGAGGGAAAACAGGTTGGGCTGATCACGCCATAGTCTCTTGGTTATGGCGAAGAGTTCCTAGGCCCGAGGTAACGCCACCCTACCTGCTCGCGAATCAAAACCATGCTAAGCTTGGACCACGAAGCGGTGATCCCTGGGTCTTCGAAAAGATCGTTTCTCAATTCCAGATCCTGAGGTCTCTACAAGAGGGCGTGGAAAGGTTTCATACTGTTGAACATGCAACTAATTGGTTTGTTTCAAATATGTCCTTCAATATATCAGAACCTATGTCTTGGGTTACCTGTAGTGATTTAATAACGCCTTCATTGCAAAATAGTCATTCTCCGTGCAGAAACGCTAGCAACCCCCCACCTCCCTCGTCTCATCACAGTGGACCTGTTATCCGTAGCCGTTTTCTAGCATCTAAAGAAACCCTTTGAAACTCAGGCTATGACCTGTACGACCGTGTTTCAAAAGCCCTTGGGAAATACTTCAACATACTAAGCGCCAGTGGTTGACGACAAGAAGTTGCTTTCCTTCGAATAGACGTATTGGTAGCTTTTGTGAACACTCAAGAGGCAGCTGCCTCCCCTTCTCTGTGGTGGTACACGCAAGCTTGCCGGCATTCTGTTTTCACAACCCTGCGCAGATTTGGGCTCTCTCGGCCCCAGAAACGCACATAGCTTCGCCAACCTCCTTGAATGTCAATGTGCAACACAGGGCAACCGTGGTAATGGCGAATGGGGACCAGAAATCCTCTCATCGTCTCAAGCAGGAAAGAGACAGATAGCTTGAGGTCTACTTTTCCATAGCCCGTATCAAGAAGGAGCGAGATTGCTACATGCAGGATCCGCTTTGGTGGTGGGTCTCGACTTCGACTAAACAATTTCGAAAGACTGCTGCATCGGCAAATGCGTCGGGCCATTTCCGGTCCGCATACGGTTATCCTTCGGCTTTTTTACGACCATTTACGTAGATCACAGTCCACTTGTGAGGATTCTTTCCCGCCTTAGTGCTAGATGCCCCCAAACTTGAGCAACAAAAGGGTGGCATCCGCCCAATTACGCCAGCGGGGTCAAGAAGCACGATGTTGCAATAAAAACAACGAGAGCCCTTGTCCAACACGAACATTTGCAATACATTGTACATTGGAAAAGTTTTAGGACGAGTCACATCTGAGGGGGCAGCTTTGATAACGAGTAGGTCTCGGCCTTTTTTGGCAGACGCCTCAATTCCTTGTTATAAATTCGTATCACCATACGAAATAGACCGTCTTAGTTTGCCTTGTGCTTGAACTTCGGGTTATCCGCAGGACAGCGCTGGATTAATCATCCACTTTCCAGTGTGCAAAAATCGCCTTACCTGGATGGCAATCTTATCTTGTTGTTTTTTGCTTTTTGCAGAGGAGACAACAATGTAGCGAATACCTTGCCACGTTCGTATCAAGTGGCTGCTTAGTTGACGTGCCTGATTTGCTGAGTACTAACAAGGCCCTGAAGACACATGCCAGGAGGATGCGAGGTAAAGCAGAAATGCACTGATTCCCGTGCCAGGCATTCCATTTCGAAAATTCGCCTTCTACTAACCCCCAAGATTTCTACGCAACTTAAATGCGCTGAAAGTATCTTCTGGTATACCGAATGTGTCACGTCCCAACCCGAACACGTGACCCCAGGAACGGAACAACGATGACCCGCTCCGGGTTCGACGGAACATTCTGTGGGGTAGATAACGACTGCTCCCCACCCAGTTACACAGCGGGAGAAATAATATGGGATGTCAACTGGAACAGGTTCCGGACCACTGGAGGAACCTACGTATCAAAGGAACACGCAAAGAGGCTTGGAGTGACCAAGGCCTCGGCCCTTGCAAATAGAGAAGCCATATTGGTCAGGAAGGAGTTACACGACAAAGAAGTGGATCTCGCCAAGAGGCGCTAATGCAGGAAGAGTGAGTTCACATTCAACGGGATCGACGGATCACGACCACGACGTGATCCTGTGATCCCCGGGCAAAACAGAAAAGACTCGAGGTATATAGATGGGAGGTTCTGCACATTGTACTTAGTCTTAGAACCTACCAGCTATCAATAACATACAGTCCCCGAGGTATCCTTTGACCAGCTTCCAGAGATGAAGTCTCATAGACTAGTGACACGTTCTATTGCTTCTACGGAGGAACCCCGTTCCTTGTGTTAAACAACAAACACCAAAACCACCTACCCTGCACCTAGGTTCAGGCCCGGTCGTCATAGAATGGCTATGGAAGAATGTACATTATATTAAAACACAGTGTATTGGCTTATTAAGAAAAGTTGAAATGTCGTCTTCTTTTCCCTCCACGATATTAGAGTTAGTCGTGATTTCTATACTTACTTTATAGTATTCTGGTATCCTATAGAGCCAAGCCCCTTATAGGGTTAGTAGAGCTTATTTATTTACTTAGTATTTTAGGTATATAGGAAAATATTTAGATTATTTAAATTGTTTTACCGCATTTAATAATAGTTAGAGATTAGGGTATAAATAGCCAGATTTAACTATAGTAGAGCAGAAATTAATAACCTTAATTTACTAATACCTTCTAATCTTAAGTTCACTATTCCCTATATATATCCACCGTCTCCAATATTAGATCTAATTATTAGGAGGCCCATACCTCCCTAATATATATATATATTTTCGTTCCGCCGCCAGTCTCTACTACTATGTGTTTTTATATAGCTAAAGTTGTTACGACCTGACCTAAGGTTATAATTAAGCTATAGGATATTATATAATATTATATAAATACTATACTAGCCTTAAGTATATTAGCCTAAGGAATAGACTAGCCTAAGTACTACTAATATAGAATATAGACTAATACCTAATATATACTAAACTATAGGGTAGGCTAGTATACCCTATATACTAGGCTACCTACTAGGCTAGTATAAACTAGTACTAGAATAGAAGAATAATTATATAGAATAAGATATCTATAAATAATAGATTAATAGATTATAATTATACTATAATCTAGTGATTTATTAACTAGAGGTAAGAATATATTATAGTATATAGATAGGAGGTTCTATATATTATATCTAGACTAGAACCTACTAATTATTAATA
>PXOD01001065.1:0-22010 GCA_003012165.1 Paramyrothecium roridum
CCCCTACTTCTTCCCCCATGCACAGAAAAAAATTAAAAATAATAAAATAATAAAATAATAAATAAATAAAAAGAGTATTCGTCGTTCACCGCGCAACCGTGGCAACGGCGAGCCAAGCAACGCCATTGCGCACTCGCCGAGCGAATCCGCTTGAAGTCAACAGAATTTGTTGCGGAGCGCCAGGGTCTTGCCTGTCGATCCTTTGCCTGTTGAGGCTTTGCACGGCACCAAACAGGGCCCATAGATGCTTACCCAGGATTAGCAGGGGTCGGTTCTTTAAGCCAGTCGTACGTACCAGTAGCCGCCTACATCACTACGTACAGTGAGAATGGATGGGATGAGATGAGGCTGCACGCCGCTCATCTGTCAATTTAACCCCAGAAAAGACTGAGCCACTCCCGATTTTGCTAGATACCGAGCAGCCCAATGCGCTACCTTATGCAAGGATAAAGTAGGTAGGTACCGAATTCGAGAAAGGATTTCCCTTGCCCAGGGTCTTGCCTTCTCTCAAACGATGACTGCAGGTTGGATCTCGCCCGCCGTCTATTTTCGGCACTACGCGGGTTAGAGATTGAGAATCCGCCCGAAATTTAGAGATCCTCCTAGACTACCGTGAGTCCTAGGCATGTCGCATCCTTTGCGAGTGGCTGTTCATCGCACGGTCACATCCTCCGGGGCAGATATCTCTCAGCGCCTCACTCCAGTTGGGCGCCTTCTTCACTAAATAGAGATTATACATGCTTTATGAGACCGTTCACGGGCCTTTGATCCCATATCTACAATCCCAATGAATGCTTGGACATCGTGACTAGCATCTCAACACCGAGCCATGCTTGGCTCTCTTGGCGGACTTCTGGCCTTCTGGAAGTTGGCCGTTGTTGTCCTTCTACAACACTACCAGGCTTGGGACGAAAGACACTGATGTTCCAATATTGCAATCTTTGCGATGGATGCTCTCGTATTTTGTGGATCGGTTTCAATTCGCCGTGACGGCCTATTTACGTTGATATATTGCACAGCAAACACGAGCCTGCTGCCCGGAACTAGTTGCCAAGATATTTCATTACATCTAGGCACACTGCCGGCACATCCTCGCAATGATACGATGGTCCACCGGCCCGACATTGCAAAGTGTCGGGATAACGGCGTGTTCCTCAACATCCCAAGATTATCCAATTTCGGAACCCCACCCTCGCCCCGTACTCTGGAGCACTGACATCTCGTATAATGGTATCAATTGGCTAACGCCTCGCAAATCGCAAATCGCAATTCCTACACCTCACCTCCATTATTTGCCCTTTGCGGCATGGACATTGTTGATGATCTTCTCCACGATGCTGGGATCCGCAAGCTGTTTTCCACGTCAGTAAATCAGACTTTGGCTACGGTTCGTCCCGTTCATTGGCTTACCGTGGTGATGTCTCCGAGCTGGTCCTCTTCGCCTGCCAAAATCTTTCGCAAGATACGACGCATAATCTTGCCGCTTCGGGTCTTGGGTAGGTCGGGAACCATGTAGACGGTCTTGGGTGCGGCGAAGGGGCCGATGCTCTTCCGCACCTGCATGATGAGGTCCTTGCGTACCGCCTCGCTCGACTCGTTTCCGTCCTTGAGCGCGACGAAGGCGTTGACTGCCTGGCCGGTAAGCTCATCTGCCACACCAACCACCGCGGCTTCGGCAACCGAATGGTGCTCGATGAGAGCTGCCTCGATCTCGGCGGTGGACAGGCGGTGACCGCTGACGTTGACAACATCGTCGACTCGTCCTCGGATCCAGTAGAAACCCTCGTGGTCGCGGCCGGCGCCGTCACCAGTGAACTAAAGCGAAAATGCATCAGTTGCCGCCCTGTTGTGCAATTTATGAACTTGACTTACGTAGTAGCCGGGGTACACGTTGAGGTATGTGTCCATGTAGCGCTTGTGGGCTCCCCAGACGGTACGGGTCATGCTTGGCCAAGATTGCTTGATGGCCAACACGCCCTCGACATCGTTGCCATGAATCTCCTCGCCAGAAACCGGGTCGATGATCGCAGGCTCAATACCGAAGAAGGGCAACGAAGCACTGCCAGGCTTGGTGGGCGTTACACCAGCCAGAGGGGTGATGATGTTGGAACCGGTCTCCGTCTGCCAGTATGTCTGCTCAAAGAGTTAGCGTATTACTGATAATTAAAGTAGGGCCGGCCGTTGGAAACTTACGTCGACGATGTGGGATTCTTCCTTGCCTACGACTTCGAAGTACCACTTCCAAACTTCGGCGGCAATGGGCTCGCCAACGGAGCCCAGCACACGGAGGTGCTTCATCTCGCCGCGGACGTGCTCGTCACCGGCACGCTTCAGCAGGCGTAAGGCGGTAGGCGCAACGTAGAACTGAGTCACCTTCTGCTGGTCGATAATATCCCAGTAGCGCGAGAAGTTAGGGTAGGCCGGTGTGCCCTCAAATACAACAGTGGTAACTCCAAGAAGGAGGGGTGCATAGACGACATAGGAATGACCAGTGATCCAGCCAACGTCACCACCGCAGAAGTAGCGGTCTCCCTCGTGGATGTCAAACACATACTTGCCGGTCATGGCGCAGCCAAGAAGGTAGCCGGCAGTGGTGTGCATTACACCCTTTGGCTTGCCGGTGGAGCCAGACGTATACAGCAGGAAGAGGGGGTCCTCAGCGTTCATGGTCTCGGGAGGAATGTAGCTGGGCCACTTCTCAACCTCTTCATGCCACCAGTAGTCGCGGCCGGAAGTCCATGGCACATCGGCACCGGTGCGCTTGTAGACAAGGACGTGGGAGACATCAGGGCACTGCTTCAAGGCGTCGTCGACGATCTTCTTGGTTCCAATCAACTTGCCACCGCGCTTGCCCTCGTCGGTCGTGATGACGACCTTGGAGTTTCCGTCAATGACACGATCGCGCAGGGAATCAGCAGAAAAGCCGGCAAAGACAACCGAGTGCACAGCGCCAAGTCGTACGCAAGCAAGAATGGCGACCAGCGCCTCGGGAATCATGGGAAGGTAGATAGCGACGGTGTCACCCTTGCGGACGCCCATCTGCTTCAGGGCCCAGGCAGTCTTGGAGACCTCGCGGAGGAGCTCGCCGTAAGTGACATTACGACCCTGATTGGGCTCGTCGGCCTCGTAGATGATGGCGACTCGGTTAGGGTCCTTGAAGGCATGGCGATCGACGCAGTTGTAGGAAGCATTAAGCTGACCCTCAACGAACCACGAGATGTCGCCATTGGCGAGAGAGCCACTCCGGACGGTTTTGAAATCGCGGGACCAAGACAGCAACTCGCGAGCGCGTTCACCCCAGAATTTGTCGGGCTGAGTGATTGACTCCTTGTAAAGCTTCTGGTATTCTTCAAGGTCTGCGTAGGAAGAGTGTAGGTTAGACGGAGTTGGCCTGACAGAGGTACACTGTACCGGAATCGAAGCGCAAACTTACTGGCTAGGTGGGGCTTGCTCGGGTGCTCTGTGGAGGGGCAGCAAAAGTCAGCATCATGATGCAGCAACACATGAAGGCGGGATGAGGGGCGCAGAGCCAAACCCGGCCGCAAAAACCGTGGGGGAGAGCTTCCATACTTGCGAGCATCTTCTCAGGAGGGTCTAGGAATCACAGTTAGTGGCTTATTCAAGCTTCAATTATACGCAGTTCGTGGGCTCTTCATACGAAATGTGTCCACCAGGTGCGCCTCGGCGACGACTGGCGTCTTCTCGTCACCCATGGTCGTTGTTCTTCGGGGGTGGGCTTTTTGGGAGCTGGTGAAAGCTTTCGCTGTAAGTCGCGCCTGTATGCGGGGTAGCACTGTAGAGCGCGATGACGAAATAGAGCTGCTCGAGAGAGCACCGGATGGCTTGCTTGCTTGCTGTGCTGCTCGAGAGTTCGATTTCAAGCAATAACACACTTCCAGCAGACAGAATGGGTTGAAGGGAAAAGGAAGAAGAGTTTTTAAGTTTTCGTGCGCACGGGAGCAAAGGGGAGGAGATGGGGAGATGAGGAAGACTGAGAAGAATGGAGGTAGTGGAGCTGGGCTTAGATGGAGATGGGGAGGAGGGGCAGTCTATATGGGATATGCTCCGGCCGCACCAGTGAAAGCTTTACGTGTCTCGTGGTGGCATGGCTGTTTTGCGCGACGAGATTCATATGGGACTGTGGGACCCGTTCCGTATGCCCTCAACTTACGATGCGTGGCCATGCTACCTTGCCTTGCTTCCGTGCCCCCATGGTCATCAACCGAGGGTGCGGGTGCGGTTACAAGGGCGAGCGTCTAAGTGGAATGCGCCGCGATGATCCGTTCCCCCGAAGGGCCCCAAGCTAAAAAGCCAATACCCAGCGCAGTCCATTGGCCCAAACCCTAACATGGATAAGCCCGCCATACTTAGTGCCTCGCGAAGGAGGGGTCGAGCTTTCAAGCCGGCCTTACAAGAGGTACAGTAGCTCGGGAGCTTGGCGATGAGATAATTGTCTGGGGTCCTCAACGCTTTTTTATTTTATTTTATTTTTTGGCTTTTTTGGCTTGCATGCGACATGGGCGCATGCAGGGCTGGGCCAAGACGCAAGTACGGGAAGTGCCTTCTAGTCGAAGACATCATATATGTATAACTTGCAAGGCCTAACTACCTAGAAAGCACAACGGCTGCATATTTGTCTACTTCTTCTGCCGCATCCAAACGCCCCGTCAAGGAATTAAGAAAGGTTCCTTTGCTCCCTCTGCGCTACCCCGAGTGGCTATGCTGAATTGGAGCCTAGATCCCGTGTGCAGGTTCCGGCGCGGTTTGGTTTTTAGAGACGAAGAAAAAAGTGGGCGACAGAAAGACGAACTGGGTCCCGGTCTACCGGAGATTAACATACGCTGCGGTATATCTTGCTTGCTGGAGGTGGAAGGCCACGCTCCATGGCTAAGGTAAGAGAAGAGTGACATTGCATGGCCTCCCAATTACCCGCGCTCGGTCCACGGCAACGTGCCACTCGGTTGCTTGTAGCATGTTACCATCTCATGCAGCCTGCGTTGAACGTCTGGCAATTCTGATCCGTAGGCATCGCCGGTACATCATTTCATACACCCAGCCGCTCGCTCCCCAACCCTCGTGGAAACAATCCCGCATTAGTGCACCATGTGCGACGCCGGGATCTGGTGTTAAGGGGGGGGGGGAACGCCCATCATACCCTCAGCATTACGAATGCCCAGCCATGCGTGCGACCAATAGCAGGCAGATCGTCCTTTTTCGCTGGACCAAGGCCTTCTATGTTGCCCCTCCACAGTCTCCCCGCATTTCGCTTTCTGGAGCAAGATGGGGGGAACAACAGCCCCAAGTGCCCCTCCACACCTCCTCCATCTCGCCATGCCCCCGGATTGGGGGGCCCTAAGGTACCTGGTCTGGGCAATACGCACGTCTGCCAGGGCTTGTAGGGACATATTCCAATACTCCCCAATACCGGTACTGGCATTTGTCCTGTCGAGGGCCGGCTGCCCGTCACCTGCTCCACGCCACTGATGACGATGGCTGCAATACGTTCAAGCATCGGGCTTGGCCAACCTTGTTGCCTCTATCTCTAGCTTGATCTTGCAAGTGGCCACGAATTTACTGACATCAACTATTCCACCTTTCTTCCCGGGTGTCGAAATGGCCAGCCGCCTGCTCCAAGCATTCGTGGGGTACCTTTGACATTGATCACGTCGTGGAACCTGGTTTCATTCAGCTAACGCTACCCTGTACCGTTGGGAACCAGCCCTTTGAGGGTAGCCCGGGCCAACAGTGCGCACTGGTGCGCATATGAACGGTGCTGTCGCGGTCAGCTTATTGCACGTCTTTTCCATCGAAGTATGAGCATGATAATATTGTTCCACTCGAGGTCTACCGAGCCGTGTATTTGAATTGGGTCCATGGATAGTCATGGCTGTCTAGAACACCAAGGTAGCTGCTGGTACTACTGCCACATCGGGACGCTTGGCTCGCCGTCAGCTTAGCCGAACTGCCGTTCGCCCGGCGCAGGGGCACTCACCGCAACGTCCGATGTCGCCATATGTAGTATTTCGTGTATTGACGGTACCCAATTGAACCCGTATGTCCCGCTTATCTGCGACATATAACGAGCCTCGTCTCAGGTCCACACTTGTCGCAACTGGTGATTGTACGGGACGCCATGCCACCCGTGAGGCCGCCACTCCCAACAAGGAACCCGATGGTGCTGCACCGGTCACAGGGACGACACAGCCAAAGCAGATACCAGAGCCGCCCGCCTCGTATTTATTCGAACGGGCCCTAGCGGGACTAGCTCTGCATGACTGGCATGATGCAGCCAAAGTCGCCAAGCCGGTCAATGGTAGGCCTATACGGTAATGAGTTCCTTTAAACACATGCAGGTGATGTTCTTGAGCTATAGATCCACTGTTGAATTTCTCATATTGGCCAATTCGTTGTCCCAACGATTTGGAACATATCTACATCGCCATTCCCATTTTATGCTAAACGCCCAACGCCGTTCCATCTTTGCGAGCTCACATATCCATACTCATCAAATACATCTCGAGTATCCTCATAAACTTGGCGACGAATGCTTCCAAGTGGAAAATGACCTTGGTTCCAGTCTTGATACGGTGCTCATAAAATGCTGACCAGCGAATCACCTCACCCTTGAGCGCCTCATCTGTCAGGGCCAGAAGCTTGAACGTCAGCGTCTTCAGAATCGTCGTTGGAGGAATGCAGTGGGTCAGCAGGTCGTAGAGCTTTGCGCGGACCTGCAATATCCGTGCAGGCGTGTGCTCCTCAACGATCTCCTTGGCGATTTGTCCAATCAAGGCCTCCCAATCAGCTGGTGGAATCGGTGTGCTGTCCGTGACTTTTTCGCTGTGTATGGGTTAGGAAAACATGATAGAGGAGTCCAAGCGCAGGTTCACTTACTTTTGAGCATGGACAGCTTCGTACATGAGCAGTGCCCGACGCAGATTTCGCCCACTGTCTACAGCTATCCTCTGATGAAGACCTTTGACCAAGGGGAAGTTCTCTTTCTTGGCAACCTGGGCCAGAACGTCACATATCTCGCCATGCGTGGGCGCCGCAACCCTGACAAGAAGGGTTCTCGAGCGGATAGGTGCAATGATGTTGGCGGTAGAGTTGGCAAGCAGAATCAGGCGCAGATTGGGGGAATATTTCTCCATCGTTCGGCGCAGGGCGGCCTGAGCATCTCGAGTAAGGTGATCGGCTTCGTTGATGACCACGACCTTGAACCGCTGCTTTGCCGACTGGTCCACCTGCTGGGTTTGTGCCACTTCCTTCAAGAGATCCTGAATAACGACTCGATCATAGTTTCCAACGTCCGAGGGAGTAATCTCGAGATGATAGATGGACGTAACAATGTTGAACTCGAGCTTGCGATTGCTGGTCGTTTGGAAGACTCGCGAGTCAATCTTGATTTTCTCGACGCCAGGTCCGTACAGCTCCTTGAGCGTTGCAACAATTCGCGTCTTCTTGCCGGCTCCCGATGGACCGTAAAAGAGAAGATGTGGAAAGTCGCCGCTTTGTGCCTGTGAAAATTGTTAGATCATGCAGTGCATTGGGGAGCTGTAGCGTCTCACAAGTGATTGCAATCGGTCAGAAAGCTCGCTGTGGTATGTCAGTGCCTCCAACGACCGAGGTCGATGCTTATCCACGAGAAGCGCCATGTTGGTAAGGCGAGCGTGGCTCTCTTGTTGAGATGGAGATGTGAAAGCGTTGCTAGGTTCTCGAGCTATGCTAAAAGATGAACGCGTCAAGTCGCGTAAAGTGGGATGCAATAATGATGTCTTCCTTGGGCTAGCGTACCTGAGGTGCCTTATGCACAGGGTTATGTGTGGGCCCGTGCTTCCACCAGCTTTAAGTGGTGCAACAATCAGGCATACTGCCACTCAGCGGTCAAATAAATGTTTCTGGTCGAGGTATTCTTACCACTGCAAGGTGATACATCATCAATTCTCATAAGAACCTTTGTTTCTTGCAGCAGAGAAGTTGAAGAATATCACTCTTTGAGGAAATTTAGGAGGAAGTTGCCGCTGGTTGACAAGAAAAGAGAACCATGTGAACAACCCATATACACTGCTTGGTTCAGCAATCTGTTATGTCCTAAGCTCCAAGAACTCCGCAATGAGTCCACGGCAGGTTCATTGGCGTCAATGCTGTGGTCAAAGTCTATGGATAACTGGGACAGGCCGACTTCGCGCAGGCTCTCTATGAGCTCAACGAACCCTTCATGCAACACTCCCATCCTAGCCATTTTTATATCGTGCCAACGGAAGCATACCGAAACAGAACCGAAGCGCCTACTGTTTGCTCACATCCTTTTCGATTAAGCCCAGGATTGCTCATGTCAATTGTGTTCAGGGCGAGAATTTGACTTTGTCAAATGACTTTGGTTGTTTGGCGGTTATGTTATGATTTGGACCGCAAAGGAGTCTATGGTACATGCCTAGGTAGTCAAGAATAATGTACAAACGGGCGGGTTGCGCATAAGCTGGTAATTATGAAGAACCAGACGCAGCGGATGTGCTGGCAGCCTCGGTGACTGAGGTTGGGGATGAAGCCTCTAGCAGGGCAGCTGGAGCAATCTGTCGTCGCGGCCTCTTCAATTCCTCTAGGGTCACACCATCGAGTTTCGTAATGCCGACCACGGGAGCATCGCCCTTCTTTACAAATTCCCATTGACCTACATGATGTTAGTAAGTGTGAGAAGGCAGCATGATTCGGTGCAACTGACCAGGCAGCTTGTTTCCTGCAAGTCGAAATGCGTCGCGCACTACTTGCTCGTGAAGTCGACCCTTAATCTCGAAGAGAACTTGGCTCACAGCCATTCGCGTCGCCCAGTGGTCGAAGGAACCTTTTCCTTTACCCATACGAATCTTTCAACTGTTAGACCAGCCCGAATCTTGTAAGCCTGATGAATTTCCTCACCTCGTTACCGCTGACGTAGACACCAACATTGCAGCACTTTCGCTTGTACAGACGGTATTTTTCTCCTCGCAGTCGGTTCTTGATCGTGTCCTCGGCCATCTTTAGCTGCTTTGCGCTGATTCTCCGGTCATGGTCGGCCATCCGCAACCCGAAGTCGCCCCAAATCACAGTCGTCCCCTTCGTTGAGCCACCGGTAGGCACGCGAGGTCGACCCTTTGCCATCTTCTTCTTGCGATCCAGGCTCGGCTCCAGCCAGCTTCCCAAAGTCGGCGTCGTCGTCGAGAAGGCCCGAGCATTGTTGAGTGTTTGGGCAGCGCCTGCAAGCTTTTTCGGCGCTGTGAATTGCCGCAGAGCCGGCGAGGCGCAGATCCGAAGCCCTCGGAAGGCATTTAACAGCCCTGAAGTACCAATTGACCCCATCTTGTCGGTGCGTTGGGGTTATTGAATCCGCCTCTCGCCGTGAGGGATGCTTTGGAAAATATTCCTGAACACCGGGGAGTGGATACTTGGGTCAAGCGGAGCCTGAGAATGCAGGCTACATACGAAGTACCGTCTCTCTACAATCTCAGTACTTCATCGGCAGAGTACTGTATATACTTGCGAGGAAAGCATTGCACATTTATTCGTATATTGAAAATAATGTGAACGGATTTATCTCTGTTTATATTACTGAAGTTGCACAGCGCTTCTTCAATTTTAATTGACTTCAAACATTGTGAGACCAGCACTGTTAATCATACGTTTATAGCTGTACCTTAGAGAAGAGTTCTCTTCAAAGTTACGTAAGGATGGTACCCTCAACCAGGCAGCTCTTCCTTTTTGTCGATGTACCTCAGGTACATGCAGGAGGTCCTGCACCAATTAACCAGGTCACGCCTTTCGCGTCATCTTCGCGTGTAAAGTGGCAGCTACCTAGTACTAAGCCTGTAGTTCGTGCATTTGCATCACCACTCTGCCCAAAGCTCGCACCTTTCACGCTCCTAGTCACCTGTATCAGCAGCACGCTAGGCAACAGCATCCGAAAGATGCTTTAAAGCCTTCTATCCTGAAATTCACCTCCGAGACGAACATCCCATTCTAGCCACACAATGCCCGCTGATATAAGATCTTTTTTTGCTCCCAAGGGTGCTGCGGCCCCTAAGAAACCCGCTGCCAAAGAGGCAGAGGAGCCCGCCAAAACGAAAAGAGGCAGTACGTGTTGAATCTATACTCTATGCTGTCCCAGACTGACCATTGCCTCAAGAACGCAAGGTGATTGAGGATAGCGAGGACGAGGACGAAAGCTTCGAGTAAGAGTGAACCAAACTATGCTACAACATGGACATAAACTAAAAGCATAAACAGCAAAGCGCCAGCGGCTCCCAAACAGGCACCAAAGAAGAAGGCGGTGTATGTTGAACGGATCGAATACGCATGATTTTGAACTAACATAGGCATAGGAAGGAAGAGAATGCCGGCAAAGCAATTTCTGCTGAGGAATACTTTGCCTCGGTGCCTGCGAAAAGCACTTCGAGCGCAACCCCGACAAAGGCTGGAACAAAGGCAAAGACCGAGGTTCCTGTTCGTTCTAGTCCTCGAAACAAGCAAACTGCTTCAAAACCGGCCGCTCCCGCTAAAAACGGTACAGCAACAGCCAGCCCTCTGAAAGGCAGGTCAACAGCTTCTCGTAATAGCAAAGCTGTGATACACGATGATGAAGATGCTTATATGGACAACGGTGGTGATGAGGACGCAGACGACATCTTTGCGGCTGATGCTAAGGGCCGCAGCAAACGGATGAACGATGATTATGTGGACGAAGAATCAGAGGACGACATTGTTCCGCAGCGAAAGCGTGGTGCAGCGAAGGCTCAAGCTCCTCAGTCAGGAGCCGACGGCACTAAGCAGACCGTAGGCAGGAAGCGAAAGTCACCCGAACCCGATGCAGAAGAATCGGAAGAGGATGCACCTCGCAAGAAGGCTGCCACGAAGCCTCGGGCGCCGCGAACAACGAAAGCAAAGGAGCCGGAAGATACCGAATATCAGGACATTTTGAACAGTGTCACAACTGTGAGGGCCCCGACACCACCCCCCAAAGACCCGAATGCCCCCAAGTTTGATTGGAGGAAAGCTACTGGTGGTGGCAATGCCGCAGTGCAACCGGCGCAAGCCACGGGTGAATTGCCAGAAGGTGAAGAAGAATGCCTGAGTGGCTTGACATTTGTCTTCACAGGCATTTTGCAAACCATTGGTCGCGAGGAGGCCATGGCCCTTGTCAAGCGATACGGCGGCAAAGTGACTAAAGGACAGCCCAGCAAAAACACTAGTTTTGTTGTTCTTGGTGAAGATGCGGGACCAAGCAAGCTGGGCAAAATCAAAAGCTTGGGGATCAAGACTATCGATGAACATGGCCTTTTCGACCTTATCCGTAAACTTCCTGCATTTGGTGGCTCAGGCAAAGGAGCACAAAAAGCCCAGGAAAAGAAGAAAGCCGAGGAAGAGAAGGTAAAGAAGCAAGTTGCGGAAATGGAAGCCGAAGAAAAGGCACGACAAGCAGAGGCCGCGAAAGCAGCGAAGAAGGCAGCAGTTTCTCAAGGGACATCAGGAGCCCCGAGACCGGCCGTTCAACAGAAATCTCAGCTGCTGACTTCAAAGTACGCGCCCACTCAATTGAGTCACATCTGCGGCAACAAAGCGCAGGTTGAGAAGATTCAGAACTGGCTAAGAAACTGGCCCAAGAACAAGAAATACAACTTTCAACGACGCGGTGCAGATGGCATGGGTGCAGAGCGAGCAGTCATCATATCTGGCCCGCCTGGCATTGGCAAAACTACGGCAGCTCATCTTGCAGCGAAACTCGAAGGCTATGATGTCCTGGAGAGCAACGCCAGTGATACCAGAAGCAAGAAATTGGTTGAAGCTGGAGTCGCAGATGTCATGTCGAACACGTCTTTACTGGGATTTTTTGCGGGCGATGGCAAGAATGTCGACACAGCAAAGAAGAGGATTGTTCTAATCATGGACGAAGTTGACGGAATGTCGGCAGGAGATCGAGGAGGAGTTGGCGCGCTGGCCAAGTTCTGCCGGAAGACAGAGATCCCCCTGATCCTGATCTGCAACGAACGAAGGCAACCGAAGATGAAGCCGTTTGACCACGTCGCTTTTGATATAAGATTCAATCGGCCCACAGTTGACCAGGTCAGGTCTCGCATCATGACTATTTGTCATAGGGAAGGCTTGAAGTTGCCGCCTACGGTTGTGGATGCTCTCATCGAGGGCAGCAACAAGGACATCCGGCAAATTATCAATATGATATCTACAGCTAAGCTCGACCAAACGAATATGAATTATGATCAATCCAAGGCCATGTCGAAGGCATGGGAGAAGCATGTGGTTCTAAAGCCGTGGGACATCTGCCAAAAATTGCTTGCTGGTGGACTTTTTGCGCCCGCCAGTAAAGCGACGTTGAATGATAAAATAGAGCTTTATTTCAACGACCACGAATTCAGCTACCTAATGATTCAGGAGAACTACCTTCGAACTAATCCTATGGCGCTCAATGGAAAAAACCTCTCCCCACGAGAGCGCAAACTCGAAACGTTGAAATTGTTTGATGATGCGGCGCAGAGTATCAGTGATGGCGATTTGGTGGATCGTATGATACACGGGCCTCAACAGCATTGGAGTCTTATGCCCACCCACGCTGTGTTCAGTACGGTCAGACCCGCCAGCATGGTGGCTGGCTCCTTGATGGGATCAAACTTCACTTCCTGGCTGGGAAATAACAGTAAAACAGGCAAGCTGGGTCGATACATACGAGAAATCCACTCCCATATGCGACTGCAGTCATCAGGTGACCATAACGAGGTTCGCCAACAATACTTACCAGTCCTCTGGCACCAACTCGTGGATCGATTGCAGAAGGACGGCAACGATGCTGTCAGCGATGTTATTGAGCTCATGGACAGCTACTACCTTACGCGTGAAGATTTCGACGCGATCCAGGAGCTCGGCGTCGGCCCCATGAACGAGGAGCTCGTCAAAATTGAATCAAAGACCAAGGCAGCATTTACCAGGACGTAAGTGCAACCTTGTTGAGTTGATGAGATCAAGCTAACCTTAATCAGATATAATGCCATGAGCCATCCTTTGCCCTTCATGAAGGCCAGCACTGTTGTTGCACCCAAAAAACAGGCCAAGGAAGCCCCTGATTTGGAAGAGGCAATTGAGGAAGAAGACGATGCCGAGGTGCTTGAGGCGCCTGAAGCAGAGGAAGATGACGAGCTGGACCTCAAGAAGGACAAATACATCAAGCAACCCAAGGCCAAGAAGCCCACGAAGAAGGCTGCAAAGGCGGCCGCTGCCGCTGACGATGACGATGGCGACTCCAAGCCAAAGGGAAAGGCGAAGGCAAAGCCAAAGACGACAAAGGCTAAGAAATGATGAGCCAGCTATCTATGCTGCGGCATTACCACACCCTTGGAGGCAGCGTATGGTGCAGAGGAATGATTGTATTCACCAACCTCGGGTCTGTTGCTTGTTGCTAATGGACCTAATTATTGGAATTGGCGTGTTGGCGCGGTGGCTTTGTGCTTGAGATGTTCTCTACGTTGCGATGCATGTCAATATTTATCCTGTAGAACACGTTTCCTGACGGATCACATTCATGGCAAGTAAGATTGTGCTTAGATATCGATTGTGATACAACCAGAACAATAGATATAATACATTGTCTTTGAAAGAGTATCCCCAAAGTGTCTCGGCAAATGGCCTCTATCTCAAAAACTTTTTGTTACAATTCGTTGTGTACACGTTTCGCTCTCGTACGCTTCCTATTTCATCCACAGAGAGGGAGCGATATATATCGACCGCGATGCAACCAAGCCGTCAATACGGCCACCATGAGAGGAGCATTATTACATTGTCTGAACCAAACGCCGGCCCATGACGTAAACTAGTGATACAGGAGCTGCTGGGCCTAGCCCGCAGCAGTAAAGGACGTTGCTGTTGAATCTTTATTTGTTCTTGACGACACCGACCTTGGCGGCTCGAAGGACTCGTCCGTTAAGCTTAAAGCCCTTTTGCTGGACGTGGAAGACGGTGTTGTCTTCCTTATCGGGCTGGGGGGCCATGAAGGTTGCCTCGTGCTCGTTGGGGTTGAACTTGTCACCCTCAGGGCTGAGACGCTCCAGACCATGCTTGGCAAGGGTCTGCATAAGGATGGTCTCGGTCATCTTGAGGCCTTCGTGCAGGTTGGCGAGATCCTGCAGAGCCTCGGTCTTCTCGGGGGCGTTGAGCTTCTCGGCGGGGACCATGGACAGGGCGCGGTCGAGGTTGTCCACGCTATCAACAAGGTCCTTGGCGAAGCGCTGAATGGCAAAGTCGCGGGCGGTCTTGACCTCACGCTGGGTGCGATCCTGGAGGTTACGGAAGTCTGCAACGGAGCGCAAGCACTTGTCCTGTTAAGGGTATGAAAGTTAGCCACAGGTCTCCTAGTCCTATTGTGCACAGTATTGCCTGCAGGCAGGGAGCGCATATTGGTATTGACGAACCTTCCAGTCTCGAGCTTCAGCTTCCTTGGCCTCGAGAGCCTTCTTGAGCTCGGCTACAGCATCGGACTCGCCGTTCTCCTTGGCCTCAGTTTGCTCAGGCTTGCCAGCCTCAGCTGCCGAGTCCTTGGCGTCGCTGTACCACCTCGATGCGGCAGGCTGGAGAGCTCTTGAGGAGTAAATGGGGGTGTTCTGGATGAGAGATTGACGCAGCAGTGGCGAGCCAGCAGCGGAGAGTCTGGGGGCGGAGCGCAGAGCCCTGGCAGAGTTGGTGAAAGCTCGGCGCATCATGATGAGAGTGGGAGGTGCTGTGAGAGAGGTAAGAGATGCCGTGCGGATTTAGGAGTACAACGAATGGCTGTATCGCGTGAGCTTTGAACTGAAAGGTCTGTTGCTGGACTCTAGAAATTTCAATGCGCCTCCACCGCTATCGGGAGCTCCTACAGGCTGCGGATCAACGAAGGGCCGGCACCGGGACCGGGGAATTTCTACCAATCCACGCCCCCAGCTTGCCCGGGCTCCGAGTGAGGGAAGGTACCTAGGTACGGTAGCTAAGGGAGCTTACTAAGGTAACGAAGCAAAGCGCATGCATGTACCTTTCGGTGGGTGCTAGCGGGCAAAGGCAGGTAAGGCAAGGTAAGGTACCTTTGAGCATTGGCAAGGCAAAGGCCTACGTCGCGCCACGGCAACCTGGAAGTCTACGGCGGTGGGGAGGCTGAAGCTCATTCTCTCATTCTCGCATCTTCCACTTATCAGCCCGACGACAAACCCGTGATACCACCCCTACTTCCTCTCGACGGTGACAAGGCTACAACCACACTATCTCGGTTAATTCGGATCAATCCTTCTCGATCGCCTTCTCGTCTCCGCAGCACACATTCAGAATGGCGGCTGGCGACTCAACCCGGGTCCAAGAAGCCCAGCAACTCGCAAAGACCGACCCCAGGAAGGCCGAGGCCATTTACAAGGAAATCACCTCGAAAGCGCCCCAGGCAACTTCCGATGCGGCCACTCGAGAATATGAGGCTGCGCTGATAAGCTTGGGAGAGCTGTACAGGGATGAGAAGTAGGTGTTTTGCGTCCGCGCTTGCTACTCGACCGGACGGACGTGCTGATTATAGCCGCGTAGGAAGACACAAGAACTCGTGAACCTGGTGCGAGAAAGCCGCACTGTTTTCTCGTCGTTTGCCAAGGCCAAGTCATCAAAGCTGGGTAAGTTATCGCAATGTTTCAGGATCTGCTTGACTCGATCGCGGCAACGGGCGGTGACTGACGTAGTCGACTTTACCCAGTTCGTCAATTGCTCGACCTATTCAAGGAGATTCCCAACAGCACCGATGTTGAAGTGGCTGTAACGAAGGACTGTATCGAATGGGCGACGTCGGAGCGCCGTGCTTTCCAGCGACAGGATCTCGAGGTTCGCCTCGTGGCCCTGTACATGACGAAACAGGCCTACTATGACTCCCTCACACTCATCAACGGCCTCCTCCGCGAGCTGAAGCGCCTCGACGACAAACTCCGCCTCGTCGAGGTCCAGCTCCTCGAATCTAGAGTCTACCACGCCTTGGGCAACATTCCCAAGGCCCGCGCCGCCCTCACGAGCGCCCGTACGAGCGCCGCCAGCGTCTACACCCCTCCGATGCTGCAGGCCAACCTCGACATGCAGAGTGGCATGCTCCATGCTGAAGATAAGGACTTCAACACCGCCTTCTCCTACTTCATCGAGGCTTTGGACGGCTACCACAGCCTGGACGAGGGCTCTAGGGCACAGGCCGCCCTGCAGTACATGCTTCTTTGCAAGATTATGCTGAACTTGGTCGACGACGTCAACCAGCTCATGACGTCGAAGCAAGCCGTCAAGTACGCTGGCAAGAACCTCGAGGCCATGAAGGCCATCGCGCGTGCCCACTCAAATCGCTCGCTCGAGGAGTATGAGCGCGCCCTGTCCTCGTACCGCTACGAGCTCGGCAGCGATGCCTTCATCCGCAACCATCTTCGCCGCCTGTACGACGCTATGCTGGAGCAGAACTTGATCAAGGTGATCGAGCCCTTTTCCCGCGTCGAGATCGACCACATCGCAAAGATTGTCGGCCTGGACACGCAGCAAGTCGAGCGCAAGCTGTCTCAAATGATCCTTGACAAGGTCATCATCGGCGTCCTCGACCAGGGCGCCGGCTGCCTCATCATCTACGACGAGACCCACCGTGACGAGTCTTACGACTCCGCGCTAGCAACAATTGACAAGCTGAGCAGCGTCGTCGACGTTCTGTACACCAACCAGGCCTCTCTACTGGAGTAAAAGGGCCGGGGTGGTTAAAAGGTTAGGAGGAAAGGGATGACGATTGTATTGTATCATGTCACGGTAGATTTAGGCGTTACAAGAAGGATCCGCCCAATACCGGGCGTAAGATCATCAATGCACGAACTCCTTCAGTGACACGTTTTGCAGGCGTGAGTGATGAAAACTGCTTTGAGGCTTCGCAGCCCATCTTTTAATTCCCATCATAATCGTAAGGTAACAAACTGTGAGACTAATGCAGTATGGTGTGGTATCTTTCGTCAAAACAACAACAAGAAGAAAAAAAACAGGTATATTGCCTGTGCAACGCCGCGCCCATGCTTTTCATTCTCCTTCAATCCAAAATTCGTCAAAAGAAAGGTCCAGAGAGACAAGCCACAACTTCTGGAAAAAGAAAAGATTGTATCTCGCATCAATGGAACATCACTGTCCGCTGCTTCTCCACCGCGTCCCTTCTCCTCCTCTCCTCGCCCAGCAGCAATGCGAACAGCCGCTTGACCAGCACGGCCTCGTCCCAGCCGCCAACCTCGGCTTTGAAGGCGTCGACGCAGTCGAGGTGCCATTGCTCGAGACGCATGGCCTTGCCGTGGCTCTTGACCGACTTGCCGAGGAACTTCTCGGCACCCCCCTCCAAGACCACGTCAAAGGGGCCTTGTCGTCGAATCTGCAGCAGGGCGTCGAGCAAGAGCCAGTGCTGACGCGTCCAGACGGTCTGTGACAGCAGCTCTTGCGGGTGAGATGACGAGCGAGCAGATTTAGCAGCTGACGACGTGTCGGTCATCGAAACGTCGTGAGCATCGTGGTTCTCCTCATTACCGGATGCGGGCAGCCCTGCAACAGTAGGCGCCTGCGTAGCAAAGTCCGGCTGCGAAGCTGTGGTGGAATTTGATTGGCGTCGTTGCTTGCGAACCCTGGCCTGTTCCACAGGAGAGAGAACGCTGCTCGTGAACTCTACCACTCGGCCAGGCGTGTGGGGCTTCAGGGGAGAACGCAAGCTGGATTTTGTTGGTGAGGCGTTCTTGGGCGGCAATGGCCGTAGCAATGGCCGTCTAAAGTGTGGAGATGTCTCACTGGCATTGGAAGTCTCCTGTTGCCACCTCTGTATATCGGCATGGGACAGCTGCATCCTAGGAGGCGTGGTGGCTGCGGATCGAGCTGAGCTCGGTTGGAAGAAAGACTGACTCGGTTGTTTCGGCTTTGGTGTGAAATTCTGCTTCTGGGATATTGTAGGCAGTTCTGGCTGCTCCGAGGAAGAAGACGATGAGTGCTGCTCCTCCACCTCCTCCTCTTCCTCTTCTTCTTCCTCCTCGACATCTAAATGTTGCGAATGAACGGATGTAGACAAGCTAGGCTGAGGTATTGTCTGTGGCTGACGTTGACTCGCCTGAGGGAACATGGAGCTCGTTGGCATGGCCCGAGGTTGGGGACCTGGGCTCGGGTTATGCTGGGCAGCAGCTGAGCCTAGCTCATCAGCCGCCTTGGATGGTAGAAATTTCTTAGCCAACATGCCAGGTAAGGCGGCTGGCGAGGAAAAGAACGACGCCAGGTCAAAGGGCTTAGGCTTGGCAGCTGACTCGGGGGCTGCCTCCTGTTCCTTGTTTTGCTGAGCGAGTAAGGAGTACTCGACCGTCTCGTCTGCCTCTTGAGCTACAAAGCGAGAATTCGCCCGTTGCGATGGTCGTTTCTCTGGGCTGGCAGCGGGGGTCGACTGCTCCTGAGTCACCTGGGAGGCTGGCTTCTTCCAGGGACTAGGCAGGCCGCGTCTACGGTTAACAGATGTGGCGACCCGCTTGCCGAAAGGCTGCTGCCGGCTCGTTGCTGGCGTTTCACGGCGCGCCTCGAACTCCCATATGTCGGTTTCATCGTCGGCTTCTTGTGGCATATCTCTATCCTCATCATTCTCAACATCCTCTCCGCCTTGGACCTCGACAATGTCATCTGCGGCACCATCAATCTGACCTAGAGGAAATGATTGTATTGCAGGAGCCGAGGTCGCCGGTGCGGGTGGTATAGTATCCTTGAGAGTGTTGTCCCCTCTCAAACGTGGGCTCAAGGGACCCTCATCTACCACCCAGCTCATTTCATCACCAATATGCGAATTCTGGACAGAGCTGTTGGCGGAAACTCTCACAGGCGATTGACCTTTGCTGGCCGTGCTCATCATGCTACGAGCCAAAGCTTGCATAAAGCTGGGTTGCCCATTACTTCTGGTCGATGCAGCAAAGGGATCTTCGCTTGGCCGGCCTGTGACCATGGGTTGGTCGCGTGGCAGGCTTGCTTGCCGGGGAGAGCCGGCACTCATACGTCGGCCGTTCTGGCTCTCCTTGGAGCCCGACCATGACTCCTTGCTCACGGAGCTCCTGAAAGGACTTCCAAGTTGCCTTTCCACCCTGTCTGGGGAGGGAGGATCCGACGTGACGCTTTGAAGTGCCCTTCCGGCCCGGACTATAGGCGAGAGGACAGGCCGCAGGAGCTTCTCATGGATATTATCCGCTCCTATCGACTGAGGTTCCTGTACTGGCGAAGACATTTGGTTGACTGGAGTCATCTTTGTGACCACAGATGGTACTGATACGTTGATGCGCAATTGTGATTCTTGGTCAATTGCAGGGGAAGAATCACTGCGCGGAGGAGGCAAGTCCTCAACAACTTCGGGGTTGGAAGGATGGGGAGAAGGCTCTGTTGTTTGCCTTGACTTTTCAAGGTCAGGTAATACTTCAACTTCATTATAAGGAGGGGTATCGTCCGGTGTGGGTAATCTTGTGTTGTCGGAGCGGGATGCTATGCTCATGTTGGATGCCGCTGTTGCTTCTTCACCCTCCACGTTTGATAAGTGCTGCTCGGTAGGTTCGACCTCTTGCAATGCTTCCTCTTGCCTTTCCTCTACCCACGATGTGCTGTGTCCTGCATCAACAACTGTATCCATGGGTTGGGTTGTAGGTCTTCGTGGGGTAGCAGCAGCGAGGACCTCTTGCGGAATCTCTGAGAAAGAGTCCTCGTACAGGTTCGACTGTTCCGCAGTAGAATGCTGAGTCAACTCAGGTCTCGCATCATTCTCGTGACCCTCATTTTCCTGCTCCGCCTCCTTGTTTTGAGCCGTTGCATGGCCCTCCGCCTGGCGCGCCGTAAATCTCAAGGCCTGGCGCCTCAAGGGAGAATCATTTATTTTGCGAGGACTGCGACTCCAGCGAGCCGACAGGCTCCGTCCAGGTGACAAATGGTTCTCCGACCGAGGGGGCGTTTTTGCCTTCTCCACAGTCTGCTCTGTAGGAGCCTGACTTTGGGGCAAATCTGGTGGATCGTCGAATTCCATTGCCACGAGTTCCGGTTGGGGCTCAGGCTCAGGATCCAGTTCCTCTGCTTGAAAGTCCGCTTCTGCTTCCAATTCCACTTCCCGAGTGATCTCGACTTCTTGTGTAAACTCTTGCCTCATGGATTCTCTCAAGGATGCCAGAGTGTTATTGATAATGAGATTCGTTTCCTCGCCGATTTCTTCATTGGAAGCCATTGGATTGGTATCGGCACGTAGTGATGCTTGTAAAGATGGGATAGAATCCATAAAGATCATGCTGAAGTCCTCTCCTTGGGCAATGGTGTCATTCGTCCTTGGAATATGATCGTCAACCGAAGATGTATCGCTAGCCGCCGGAGCAAGGTAGCCATAATCGTTAGGCTCGGCCTGGTCGTTGTCTGCAAGTTGGGGAGACCTTCTGCCGACACTGGGCGGAGGCGACAAGGTCTCTCTCGCGGTTTGGTTCGGCGCTCTGGGCGTGGCTTCATCCGAAAGTGTTGCCATCCAGATATCCGACTCATCATCAGCGCCAGCGTCATTGCCATCGACAATGTTCAAGTCGGCATCTCGTGGACCCATCGCCGTAGACTCTTCCTCCGGAGGCGCATCATATGGCATTGGCTCATCGTCAACTGCCATAATCAAGTCTACTTCATCGGGAGCCGCAATCAAGTCAATATCGTTATCACTGGGGGGCAAGTCATTCGAGTCCTCTTCGATTGTAGCGTTGTTGGCGACCTCGTCCACCAATTCCTCCACCTCGTCTGGTATAAGTGCTTGGCGTCGCCGACCCACTCGCCTCGTCCCAGTGCCAGTCTGCGTAAAGTCGGACGCAGGCTCACTACGCGGTTCTGCTGTACTTGCTCGACTGCGAGGCGGTCGTCCACGCCTCTTGGGTGTTGGTGTAGGCTGAGCAACAACATCTGATTGCAGCGCGTCTTCAACGTCTTCGGCCGTGGGTGCGCGCGGTTGCCGCGGGGTACGTTTTGCCGGCGTGGATGCCTTGCGCTTTGTACCTGCGCCGGGCATCGGGGTACCGTTCGATTTTCGTGGGCGACCTCTCCGTCTTGGAGTTGTTGTTTCGGTGGCAATTTCATCTTCGATAGAGTCTCTGAGCGGGACAGTGGTTGTTGTCGCGTAGTCGCCACGCCGCCTGACGGAGGCCGGGCTCGACTGCTGGAACAATTTCCGACGCGCGCTCTTGGCGGAACTGCCGCTTTCCGTCTCGACTGTGACTAGGAGCTTCTGAGGCGCCTTGCCATCGCCGACCTCCAATTCGAACATTTGCTTCCGGGGCGACTTCTCTGTGGTAGATAGGAACCTCGAGGACCGCGCACTGCGCGTCACGCGACTCGATCGGCGGGAGGACGGGACGACGGATTGGGCCGCTGGGGATTCCATGAGGGGATCCGGCGACGACATGATGTCGGCGCTTGGAGTTGCCATGTTCACCACGCTGTGCCAGCGAATGGTGAATTCTTCAGGCTGCTGGTAGCCGGAGCGCCGCGACCGTGGCATTGGCGGGGGTGCACGGCGATGAGAGGAGTATACTTTAGGGCATGGACTTGGAATGTGGTGTTGGGAATAGCCTCATGGTCTGCAGCGCGCAGGCATGCACGGAATGTGATGGTTGAGGACGAACAAGTTGATAGCGTGCCGTGCACACCACACCACACCGCAGTACCGTAGCTTGCCTTGCCTTACCGATATGGCAATCGCAAGGTCCCCTAGGGTCGGTTTGTTTACTGTAGACCCAGTATGGACTAGTGCCCAAGTGCCCAGTGACTTGCCCGCAATTATGGTTGCTCCATGGCTCCGAGCAACGAAAAGACAAAAAAGCGGGGCTTACCGGATTCTGTCGTATCGCGGTACCTCTATACCACAGTCCCTTACCTACCTTAAGGTAAAGGTACTGTAGTCTAAGGGCAGTGGAAATGATCATTCAGGCCCTCCAGGTGCCCCCCTCCCCTCCCCTCCC